>JAJLXW010000567.1:40257-59902 GCA_030571515.1 Monosporozyma aquatica
TGACCAACAAACTGACATACCGAGGTAGGGTAATCGCAATAAGCGATGAGCAAGAGATGGAACACCCGATGGGCTTCCACAGTTTAGTAATACACAGTTGGATCACACTGGTATCACATGGTTGAGGCAAGCTGTGTATCTGTCGTCGACACACTCATATTTCTTATAAGAGGTTGTTCACCACTCTAGTGGCTCTTTAGGTATATCATTCTCTATATACTCTCTCTCTCTCAATATAAGAATATATTGAGAAGAGAACAACAATATATAGTTAGTCAGAGTCTATACTTAGTTATACTTACGTCAAATATCATATTAATCTATCTTAAGGCGATTTATATCTAGCATAATTTCAGTTCTAAATATTTTTTTTTTTTTTTAATTTCTAACAGAATATTTTACGAACTATTATTAAATTTATGATTGATTTATTATTAAACTAAAAATAGAGATTAGCTATAAAAAAATTATACAAAGACAGATATGTAAAACGTATTACAATACTTATCCAATTTATCCTATTTATATGTAAGATAAATTAGTGGTTTTAGCATTTTATTTTTTTGATCATATGATTACCTAGATCAATTGCAGGGGGATATGTAGATAGGTGTGTGGATGGTTTAATTGAATGTTACTTCTACTATTGAATACCACTTGTTTTTATATCCATTTGAATAATATCTTACTCGTAATAAAAGGAAATAATATGTTAATTTGTAGTAGTAAAAACAGCATAGTAGGAGATTCATAGAAAGCAATAAAAGATTTTTCAAAGACGATGGTGAAAGAAAAAAAAACAGTTGTAGATGAGTTCAAAGAAATCCCTTCAACTGACTCAATCAATCTATAAAACAATAGATGGTTGAGCAAATCTATCGTTGGCAGAAGAATGTGGGTAAAATTCAAGTAAACCATCTTCTTCAATCTTTAAAACTTGCTTGAATTTAGCACCAATCTTGGTTAATGGTTCTTTGTCACCAGACTTGGTCCATAACGCAAACTTGTTACCACCCTTTCTGATACTTAAGACAACACCGTTAATTTGAGATTCGTCTTCATCGATGGTTTCACCGATCACAGCTAACAAAGTTCTTAACCATAATTCGTCAATTTCAGCACCCTTAGCTTTAATTTGGAAAGACCATTTACCACCTTTGGAGTTAGCTTCATCTTCCCATTCTGGTCTAATATCATTACGGAAAACATGGTAATCGGATTTTAATGGTAATTCATGTGGTTCTGGGATATTTTGGAAAATAGCCCAGAATTCTTCTACGGTTTGGAAAGTAGTGACTGGTCTTAAAAGATCAGACCAGGATTCAGACTTATCGACAGCTGGTTTGGTGTACCAAAGAGTCCATTTAGTGTTTAAAGGATGTTTCACCTCAAAATCGGTAGCATCAGATAAAACAGTCTTTGGTTCCCCAGTAACGGAGACGTTTTCTAGTTTCTGAGCAACTTCTTCAACAGACATGGCGTATATTTCACTAAACCTTCTTTTCTGTGGGATAAAAACCAAGATATAAACTTCTTAAACCCTTCAAGAAATATACAATAATTCAAGATTAATCACTAATATCACTAACACATCAAAAAGTTTCACCACGAAGTGCAAAGAAAACTCATCAAATTGTTATTATTTTTCTTTTTTTTTTTTTGTCAAATTTTCGCCATAATAAGTTTTTTTTTTTGCAGTAGTGAGTGGATCACTTGGTACGACTAGGAATGCCCGGGTAATAGAGTTTTCTGTGTCACAAATTGTTTTTTATTTAATTTCCTTTTTCGGAAAAATCTGTAATTGTTTATACTGAATTTGTGACATGTGACAGGTAGTAGGAATATATATATATCTATTCAGAAAAGAAGAGGTTACAAAAGCTACAGATTCAACTCTATATTGCATCCAACAGGGCACGTATCCATGTTTTCTTCCAAAAACCACTGTTTGAAACAGTCAAAATGACCCTCGTGGCCGCAGGACAAGAGACCGATCGCTAACTTCTTCATGGGCCTTTCGCAGTATACACAGAGCGTGTTTGGTTTCTTGCAATTGTCACAATACCAATAGCCAAATCTTCTTATTGGTAGATCTTTCTTTGCTTCATTAAGAATCAATAATTCTTCACTAAGGGGTTGAGAATTTTTCTCCTTGTTGTACCTTTCCTTCGATAATTCATTGATAAGAGGTTTTTGGCAACGGTCGCAATATAGTTGCATTGAGGAGGAATGACCGGATTCGTCCCCCATAATATTATCCCACGGACATTGTTTTAATAACGCAGCAGCAATCTCAAATGTCTCAAATCTATGTAGAATGGTAACAAATTCAGCTAAACTATTCTTAACCACCTCTTCGGGGACAATGTCATAGACATTATGGAACAGTAACAGAATGTTAATCCCAAGTAAAGTATTCCCTGATTCCACTGCCTTTCTATACAACTGTTGAATAAATGTTTTAGTATCCCATGGGGGCAGAACTTTATTCTTCGTTTCCTTGTATGAATCAGTATATCTATTTGGAAATGAACTCCCATTGGAAGAGGACAGAATACTAGCATCATCAAGAAACCTATTCATTGGTGAATTGTAATCCGATCCTTTTGGTGAATCAACACGAGATATCATTTTGTGCATAAAAGGACCATGGATAAAATCTGATGTGAGACTGTGTATTGAGGAGATCTTACTTCTGGGACTGCTATGTATCATGGAAGGTGCATACCGATTAGATGTTACCTCATCCAAATATCCACTAAGTGGCCTTCGATCAGACATAAATGTGTCAATAAAGGATAAGCGTTCTTTACGCTTCCTCAAAATAGGGATTCCTTGACCGTTGAGTTTGTCTCCCTCACTATGAGTTCTTGAGTTCTTCTCGACAAAGTTGGATGGAGAGCCGATCACTTTTTTTCCCTCAAGATCATTAACATCATCTGCCTCATCAAATACGGATTGCAATTCTTCCCTTGAAGAGTCTCTATTCATTCGTAATTGCTTTTGTAATGTGGACATATGTTTTTTAGCAATACCTTTATTTCCCTCATGTAGCGCTTGTGGATACTCTTCAACTAATGACACCGAATCATGTCGAGAACTGGCAACCCTAGAGCTGTATAAACTGTCATCAGAAAGAAGGGCATTTTGATTACCGTTATCAATAATCGATTCGTTAGATAAATCTCTCGATCTTATATCTGAAATAACTTCCTCTTCATTCAACACGTCCATCTTCTTCAAATCCCATAACAAACTATCTCTTATCAATATCCACACTTTAAAGTTGGGTAAATCACCAATGTCAGAGTATACAATAGCATTATGATTCACTGCAGTTACCAATTTCAAAAGCAATTTTATTCGGTGATTTCTATCTATATGTGGTTTCTGAAGTGCCTCTGATAATCTACTAGTTTCCGTATCTTTCTTAGTTTGATGTAACATAGATGACACATGAGATGTTGCCTCAGATTCTTGGGAGCTCTTAGTAGTTTTGTTACTAATAGACAACTGTTCGGGGTTGCTTATTGGGATTACATGGTGGTTATCGCTATTAGATTCTTTATCATCAGATTGCTTATTTATTAGTGCCGTCCATGTTGCGTTCTCAGTAAATCCAAATTTCTTCATCAGATCCTCTTTTTCCTTTTCATCATCCGATTTTACTGAATCATTCTCTGTCGATATCTTTGTCTCTTGTTCTCTTTTCTCGTTTATCAATGAAAATTCTAACTCACGAACCAGATACTTAAATGTTTCAACTGGTGTTTCCTTAAATATATTTGTATTATCGCTCACCACTTCCTTTTGCAATCTTAGGAGTTGCTTTTGTCTCATTCCATTGAAAATATAGGGTAAATCCAATGTTATAACGTAGGGAGACTTTGTATTACAGGTATTGGATATAGTTGATTTTAATGAGTTATTAGACGCAGAATTATATGATTTTGTTGACAGGAGGCTTTTAGAACTATATGTGGGGTTGAGTTTTGGTGCTATTTTATCTGCAGTCAGGTTGGCATGACTCATTCCAAGCTTATTCATAATTCCAGTTGATGGGGTCGTATTGGATGTTACAGGTGATAAATCTTTTCTCAATGGGCGTTCTCTCTTCATCTGTGGGGTATTCTTTTGAAATTCTTGCTTATTCTTGTATGATCCCATATCTTGATCGATATATGTAAACCCGTAACCGTCAATATCTCTCCATGCAGTGGTTATGGTAGAGAGGTTCTCTAAAACACTAGGCTCCTTGCTTATATCCCATCCATTTACAACATTGTTCTTATCGATGTTAAAAATAATATTAGAATCCCACCATACTAAACCTACTGCCGCAGCTGCAGTTGCTAGAATATGTTTTGGAATATACCTCCTGGCCAAGGAATGAATAGATACTTGTGCCTCATCTCCCATACATGATATTGCCAGCATTGAGTTATAAACATTCTTGTCATAACAAGGACGAAATTTTAGTTTTGTGATTGGAGAACCTATATTAATAGTCGTTTCTGGGTATACTACAGCTAAATTTGTATTGGTATTGTTGTTTGTCGTAAAAGTTGGCGGATGAGGAAGGTGTGATTGTGAAGATGACGCAGCATTATAATGTTCATTTCCATTTTTATCGCCAAAATACCAAAGAGAACATTTCCCATCTCTACCACCTGATACAATATAATCCTGATGTGGATGCCAATTTAGACAAAGACCAGGTCCCGTGTGTGCATTGATTTTCCTCTCCGGTTGATTCGGTTGACGCATATCAAATTTCAAGATTGCCCCAGAGTCGTGAATAGAAGCAAACTTGTAACCGCTAATATTGGTGGCACTTTGGGGCAATTTATCATTAATGCTTGCAAAGTTATACCCAGGCATCCACTTAGTATCTCTAATGGAACCAAACGTTGTATTAATGTTAATGTCACATCCGTTTGAGCGTTTCTGAGCACTATTCGATCTTAGATCCCAAATTTTAAGACAACCATCCTGCCCACCACTTAGCATTAAATGAGTTTGAACCATGTTGAAATCGAAACCGTTGATAGATCTTGTATGTTCGGATAAAGAGGACACGACTGCAGACTCATAATTTTGTCTTCTTGAAATATCATATAATGAAATATTCGTAGAGTTAGTACATACAGCCACATGGTTAGAATACTGTTGAAACCCTGTCTTTACATCGGCAATTGTACTGAATTTGATGGGGCGTCCTCGTTTTGATTGAATACCATTATGTTGTGAATTGTATGAATTAACCACATCGTATGTACATGTCAGGGAGTTATCCTCAGGAGAAAACCTATAATAACCTAGATGTGATTTACCTGCACAGACAACTGCATGAGCCTGTGTATCATGGATGGCGTCTATACTAGATAATTCTTTCTTAGCTTTAGCGTTGTACAATAGCCCTGATGAATTATTGACAGAGGGATCCTTATAACATTCGCTTTGGATGGTTTCCAAATAGTTTGCCCCCAGATCAGTGTTTATCCTAGAAGAAGGAAAATTACCAATGGTATTAGGTTCTCCACTCAAATGTATGAGTCCTTCGTGAGAGAAATAGTTACTCATATGGGATGACCTCATCATTAATTTAGGTCTATTTTGAGAATTGAAGGGAAATGTACCGGAGCCAGGTGTCCCCATGGAACCAGAAGGGGTTGATGAGTATTGAGGCATAGCCTTGTAATTGGAATGTTGTGATGAGCGTGATGTGTTCCCCATGTCCGATTTATATGAAGATGGATTATACTTATAATCATGTCTCGGCACTGATTCAGCGGCCATTTCAAACCAACCAAGGATGAAAAAGAAAGTGAAAGAATCAGGAATTAAATTACACCCAACTACACTTTGCTGGTATTACTGCTATTTGAAGTCTTATATATAGCGTGATTCACCTCTGAATGCATCTCGATAAGGCTCTATATTTCAGATTGATCTAATCTTCTTGAATTATCAAATATTGAAAAATTATGTGAAATAGTGAAATTATTACTACTAGAAGGATCTCTGGTTGGAATATGCAAAGAGTTCGTTAAGATATTACTCCTAGCCAAGGAGTAACGTAGAATTAAAGCATTCTATCACATTGATTTTGATGCTATAAATTCAGTTATGTCACAATTGGATGGTCATAAAGACATTGAACTAGAGGATCTAAAAAGGGAAAATTCGAATCCACCAAAGGAAGAACTCCAGGGTTTGGGGATCAGTCAGCCCGATTATCCTCTGATGGGTGATATACCACATGATGAGATGAATTCTGACCCTATTACTATGCCTGATCCTAAAGAAAATGAGTGGCGAAGTGTGCAATGGAAGGGACAAGAAATCCAGGTGTATCCTCTGGATTATCAGCGGTTTGGCATAGTGAAATGGCAAATATTAGCTTGTTTGGTCATGTTTATGGTTTTTGGCTTCAATGATCAAAGTATGGGTGCATTGATTCCGACTTTAGTCGAGGAATACAAGTTATCGGAAGTGAAAGTGTCAAATATATTTTTAGTACAATTACTAGGCTATACATCTGCATCGCTTTTGAATGAAAAAATTCATTCTAAATTTGGTATGAAAGGTGGAATGCTTATAGCTGCTCTGCTATGTTTTATCTTTTTCTCTATTCTATCGATAAGGCCTTCCAGTTTTATCCTCTATACAGCCTGTGTATTCCCCTTGGGGTTAGCCATTGGAATCCTCGATGCCTCAGGGAATGTATTAATTGGTAATCTGTTGGTACACAAAAATGAGTTAATGGGAATTATGCATGCGATCTACGGTGCTGCTGCTATGTGTACACCCCCAATAGTGACCCATTTTGAAGAATGGGGCTATTGGTCACTTTTCTTTGTACTGCCATTGACGTTATCTATCATTGGTATGCTTATTATCATCCCAGCTTTCAAATATGAGACCTCTGTGAAATATGATTACACTTGTAACCATGATCATGATGACGGAGAGGATGCTGGATCCATTAATAAGAAGGAATCATTTTTCCAACTATTTCACAACCCAGGCATCCTTCTATATGCTATATTCCTTTTCGCATATCTGGGGGCAGAGATTTCTACAGGGGCATGGTACTTCTCATATTTATTAAAGACTAAATCTGATGATAAGATTAAGATGTCATATGTGACATCGTCATATTGGCTTGGCCTTACCATCGGGAGATTAGTCCTCGGGTTTGTGACTAAGAGAATATTTGTTAATGAGTACAGGGCAGCGCGTACTTATTCGCTATTGACACTATTATTTTACATTATATTTATCCTCGTGGGAACCGTTAAGGGCCACTCCACATTCTATTTCGTGGTCATGTTCTTCGTTGTATTCTGTTGTGGGTTCTTTATTGGTCCTTTATTTCCCTCAGGCAGTATAGTGGCTTTACAAGTTCTACCAGCAAGATTACATGTCAGTGGTATTGGTATTGCTGTTGCAGTTGGTGGATGTGGTGGTGCTGCTTTACCATACTTAGCAGGTGTACTTATCCATTTAGTTGGGATCGAATATTTCCCAACAATAGCTACAGTTTTGGTCGCATTTTTCACAGTGATATGGTTACTTTATCCAAGGTACATCAAGGATCATCCTGAATTCCTATAATTTTTATTATATAAAAGCTATATGTTAATAATATATAATACCATCTTTACCTTATCAATACTGCCTTAAGAGCTACTTTTTTCACTAAGAATCTTAATTTAAGATGCCGGAAATTTGATACGAAAAATTATTGTAAGAGGAAGTTAAAGGTATTCCAATAGAGAATTTGATTTAAAGATAGATTCGGCCCAAAAGAGAGTATAAGAGAGAATTGAAGGCGATTGGATATAATGGATAATAATAGCAACAATTTACAGAGTGGTGAGGTGGGCTCTCAAAAGAAATATGTTTCCCATAGAAGAACAATTGATGTCAGTTCACCTTTCAACAGGTTATATTATTTAAAGAGACACGGTTTGGCTACGCCGACCATACAATCCGAAACGTCATATACACTGAATATACTGTCTCCGGATCAATATAAAGGTAACGATAGAGTGATAAATGTAACCAGTAAATTTACTCATTTAAGTTCGAATAAAGTGAAGCACGTTATTCCGGCAATCCGTTGGACTCCAGAGGGGAGAAGGTTGATTGTAGCTACATATAATGGTGAATTCAGTCTGTGGAGTGGTACTTCATTCAACTTTGAAAGTTTAATGCAAGCGCACGATTCGGCAGTGACAACGATGGAATATTCTCGTGCTGGAGATTGGTTAGTTAGTGGTGATACTGATGGGACTATAAAGATATGGCAACCAAACTTCAGTATGGTGAAAGAATTAGATTCTGCTCACACAGAATGTATTCGTGACATATCGTTTAGTAATAATGATTCCAAATTTGTCAGTTGTTCAGATGATAATATCTTAAAAATATGGAATTTTAGTAACGGTAAAGAGGAACGAGTGTTGAAAGGACATCATTGGGATGTCAAAAGTTGTGATTGGCATCCTTACATGGGGGTTATTGCATCAGGTTCAAAGGATAATTTAGTTAAACTATGGGATCCCAGGTCAGGGAATTGTGTTTCTACAATATTAAAATTTAAGCATACAGTATTGAAGACAAGATTTCAACCCACAAATGGTAATTTGTTAGTAGGTATTTCCAAGGATAAATCTTGTAGGGTGTTTGATATTAGACAAAATATGAAAGAATTAATGACTGTGAAGGATGAAATAGATAATATGAGTTTATTATGGCATCCAATTAATGAATCAACTTTCACAGTGGGGAGTTATGATGGATCCATCAAATTTTTTGATATCTTACAAGATTTAGAGAAACCAGTCCATGTTATTCCTTATGCTCATGACAAATGTGTCACCTCATTGTCATATAATGCTGCTGGGAATATATTAGCTAGTGCCAGTAAAGATAGAACAATGCGGTTTTGGACAAGAGCAAGACCAGTGGACCCTAATGCTTATGACGATCCAACATATAATAATCACAAGATTAATGGATGGTATTTTGGTATTAACAATAATATTAATGCAGTGAGAGAAAAGACAGAATTTGGTGCTGCTCCACCTACGCAGACTACGGGAGGGTCTGATGCTACTCCCCCCATCAGCACATACAATGATTCTAGAACACATTATGGAGATAACAACCCTCATGGAATTCCTGGCCTGAATATGCAGTCAAATCAAGGAGTATTACCGGGATTAGGTTAGTGTAAGTATATATAGACAGTACCTACTTTATATGATTAATTTAGGATAAGTAGAAAAGGAACGATATTTTGTAATGTTAATTATTATTGCTATTATTATAACACAACTTGATTAGAAATGGCTCATCTATAATTGAGGTTAATATTTGTACATTTTTGTTCATGCGGGTGGGAGGTGTATTATTTACAGTATTTTGTTGTGATTGATGGAATTTGAAGAAGTTACGAACCTTTTTAATGTATGGGAACCCATATGTTGTACCATAATTTATGACAAAGTCTTGGATAACCATAATTACAACTTCTATGGATGGGTGTTTCTCAGATGAAAAATTTATCAGGAGTTCATCTTCATCCATTCCATTGTTTAAGAGGTTAAAGAAGAAGCAATCAATATTTGAAAAAAAATGACTATGTATGGTATTGAACTCTGTTTTAGTGAATGGTACAAATTGATTTCTATAATTAAGTAATCGTTTAGCAAAATCTTGTAAAGCAATTTTATAAGGTTTATCAAAATAATCTTCATTAAATGTTTTCTGATGAATATTATATCTAATCATATAACTATCCATACAAGATACTTGAAACACAATGGGTATCAATTGGAACTTTGAATTAGGATCTGTATCATATTTGTGTATCTGCTGAAAGAGCAATTGTCTTCTTTCAAGAGTTGAATTTGCAGCATCAAATATGGCTAAATCAGACAGATCATTATCTATATGGTTTAATAATCTTTGAAAGGTCAGTTTGGCAATTTCCTCCTTTTTATCTTTATTTTTGGGGCTGAAAAGATCTTCCGATGAATTATTAGCTAATTTTAAAGTGTGTGTCAGACTCATTTCTCTTCTTAGTCTACCTGCATTAAATATTTCACACCGTATATGACTAGTTGTGGAGTTGGAATGCAATTTCTGTATTAATTGATTTGCAATAGTGGATTTTCCACTAGCTGGAAGCCCTACTAATATTACAATATATTTATATACTGTTTTTCCATCGCCTTTATAGGAAATATCCTTATAATTTAATACTAGACCATCATGCAACGCTATATGCTCATTTATCTTATCTAGTTCATTCATTTCATCGTGTTCTTTGTAATACACAGATCTGTTCATGGCCAAATTCAAATAACTTTCCTCATTCATTGAGAAAAGCGAATTGGTCGAGTCACCATTGGGCGTTTTCATTGTGTAGCAGTGGTGTAATTGACTGTATGGTTGTATAAGAATCACCCCTGAATAAATGATGTTGGTATCAGACCATCCAAGCTTTCATAAACAAAATAATAACACCCTTATATATGGTATATAACCATTACTAAATTTTAGCGAAGATCTGGAAGATCGATTTTTCTCGAGATCGCCATTTGCTCCAAGGAAAAAAAAAAAGGAAAACCAGGGAGAACAATAGAATTTAACAATAGAAATTGACGATCTGCAGTACGGGACAATAGGATTCATGTACCCCAGGTTTGATCTCGGATCTCCGTAGGCCGAGTTGTTTATACTATTCGAGGCAGACTAATTGCGTTCCAATTAAAGCCAGGTGCTAGCGGTAGTGATGTTACCAGGATACCACATAACAGGGGAATGAGTATATATTAAAGTACGGTCCCTGTTCTGAACCTTTCTTGGCAGTTATTTTATCTCTAAAACTTTTTTGTCCTCAACTTTTCATCTCCAAATCTTTTCCTATTAGAAGCAAAAGGTAGTTGATTTATTATACGTTAATCGTTCAACTCTTAGATAATGTTTCTTGTATTTGTTTCAATTTATCCTTGACTTGTTCACAAGTTTCATCAATATTCTTAATCTCATCTTTCTTATATTCCAATTGTTCTTCTAATAACATGATTAAGGATTCTCTGGATTGATGGGGACGATATTCATTCAGCAAATGATGAATATTAATTAATATGGTCCGGATATGTTCTACTTTAGCCTCATACAAAGATGGATTGATACTTAAGCTACCAACAAGTTCCAAATAATTCAATAATAAGGATTTTAATAATCGTCTTAATTCCTGGATCTTATATTGATAATTTGTTAATTCTCCATCTTCTGCTTTTTGATACAATTGTGTGATCCCCATAGTAGCTAAATCAGGTAATTTATCTTTAATTTGCCAAACACTACCAAAGGCCCTATATTTTTCAGATTTAGGCATTTCTGGTGGGATCAAAAATTCAAGCTCATTAGTTACCACATTAGTCTCATCATTTACAATTTGCTCCCCATTTGTATCACTGGATGCGGTCTTATTCTTGATATATTCTGGTAACTTTTTCACATTCTCCTCTGTGAAAAATTTTATATATGGTGGTGGTGCAGGATACAGAGAGCTGATTTCATTGGAAGCTGAGGACGCCATGGTGTATCGATATATATAAAAGCTTATTGTATCTTAGAGAGATGGGTGTTGTTTCTTTTTTCTCAGCACTCATCATATAGGTTTTTATCCACTTTAAGACGCTTTTCTTTCTCGAATTGGTTCTCTTTTTCTTTAGTTACCTCCAGTATGTCGTTTGCAGTGATATGGAATTTTTCAAAATTGATTAAGAAGGAAAAAGGTATATTAAAGTGGAAAGAAGAGATGGGCTATTGAAAGAAGAAACCTTTTAAAACAGTAATATCCGATATACTGAAAGAGTGTGTGTCGTTATATTATATCTAGTTCGAATAATAATACAAAAAATAATAATGAGTGATACAGATAAGATGGATGTGGATGTAGAGAGTGTTCCACCTGCAGTAACAGATACAGAACCGGCAAAGAAGAAGAAGTTTGAAATCAAGAAATGGACCGCTGTGGCGTTTTGGTCCTGGGATATTGCCGTGGATAATTGTGCTATTTGTAGGAATCATATCATGGAGCCTTGTATTGAATGTCAACCAATGGCTATATCAGATACAGAAAGTGAGTGTGTGGCCGCTTGGGGGACATGTGGTCATGCGTTCCATCTCCATTGTATTAGTAAATGGATCAAGACAAGAGATGCTTGTCCTTTAGACAATCAACGTTGGCAACTGGCCAAATGTGGGAAATAGATACATATATATTATATATTTAATTCAGTTATTCATAAAATATGCATGCCTTTTATATTTTAATTAGGGACAAGAGTAACCTGCTCATTTATTTTTAGCATGGATACGAAATGGTAGCACACATGCATGTGTATATTAACTTGAAGACCAGAAATACTGTGCATTGAATATACAGGTTAAATGTAAATAATAAAATTAAATAGCTAAAATTCTGAAGCATATACCTTTTATAACAGAATAAATCTTCCAAGAAGAAATTAACCAAACATATTAGAGTTTATTTAAGACTCTATCGAAAATTACATATTATATTAATATACATTTCAAATCTGACTTCTTGCCTCTACTAATTTTTCCCAACCATCAGAGCCATCCCAATTATTCTTACCTTTACTCATTAAACTCTTGATAGTCGACCTAGCTTTATACTTCCAATCCTTACAAACAAGACTTCCTGGACCATATTTCCCCTTCATTTCACCAAGAGATTCATATGCAGCGACTAAATCAATGCATGCGTCCACGGTATCATTCCAGATTCTTTCATCAATTTCAAGATCAGGATTATGTGAAACAGCTCTATATGCCTTTTCATGGCATTCTAACGAAGCCCACGGTCTCTTTCTCCAAAGTTCCACTCTTGCAACAAGCCTCCATGCTCTACCACTTGTAGTCACCACAGAGGGGATAGTAACACAAATAAATTCAATGCAGGATCTTTGGAAATACGATAGTTGTGTTTCGTCTGGATTATATTCACTAGAAACTAATAATTCAAGAAGTTTCTCGACTACAGGTAAATCAATTGACCCTTCTCCCGTTTTATCTCTCTTGATGTTAACCAACTGTTTACAGGCTAACAACACGTCATCCCATTCATTTAATCTAACAGCAACAATCATATAATTTTCCCAAATTCTCCAATTCTTCTGAGAGTCCGATGAAGCGGCACGTTTTAGACAGCTGAAAGCTTCTTTCAGTTTCCCTTGTTGAATATATGCAGCACTTAAATTAGACCAAGACATGGCATGTGTGTCATCTAAGGATACACATCTTGAGAAGGCCTCTGCAGCAACTTCATATCTTTCACATTCTAAAGCGACACAACCATAAAAGTACCAAGTACTAAAATTCAAAGAATATTGTCTTAGAGATTCATTTAAATGTTTCAATACAACATTATAATCCCTGGTTAGCCCCGAATCCTTTGGTGGGTTGTAATAGTATCTAGCTAAGGAATTCTTTGCATTAACATATTTGCCGATCTCCCAACTTTTCTCCCACAATTGAGGGTCTTGCCTTATATCACCAAGAATAGAAAAGGCTCTAGCATCGTGATCATTAGATGCCACTCTTTCGGAAAGAATTTTTTCAGCCTCCCTCTCTTGTCCCACAGCAGCATAACATAATGCAGTTTCACAAGACATATGTAACCTTTCATAAATTTCAACAGCAGATTTTAAGATACCTACAGACATATACTTTTCGGCTAAGGATGCATCTAATTCCCAACGAGGCATGAATGGTAATTGGTGGATATATTTTAATCTTGGTAAGGGGGAGTTATTTTCCTGGTCGTGAGATTCAGGAATCAATCTTGTTTGAATCTTAAGCCCCAACTCTTCTACTAAAGATTGCATTTGTAAGAGACCCCTTTCAATGGTCTTGGCTTTAGTAGTTTCTAATATAGACCTTTCCCAAAGGGCACGAGAAAAGATAGACCAATTGTTAGAACCTTCTTGATAGATTATTCTTGTTAGTAAAGAGGATAATTCTTCTTCGACTAATGGGTCCTTGGCAGGAGTGGTTTGTTTAATGGTATACAATCTTAGCAATAATTGTAAAGTGTCATAATTCGATAAAGTTGGTTGATCATTTGGATCCAGATGTTGCAATTCTACTGGAATGTATTCTTGACGTAAAGCAATCGGTAATAATTTATTATCTTGAATACCAGCATCTTGATCTAATTTTTGTTTCTTGACAATTTGTTCATCTAGTGGTTCAGAGCCAATAGAATCAAACTGTGGTCTTTCTAACAATAGATCGGAATTTAATTCAAAACTTTCCGGAGCATTAGTGGATGAGTTGGTAATAACTTGCTCTATTTGAGCATTAGCATCTGATTTTGCTAAGATAATTAAACCTGCATGAGACACCTGTTGAAACTTAGTTCTCTTGGCACGGGCACCAGTTAGTACAAATTGAAAATTTGTTAATTTCTTTACTTTAGTCAATGTGGGGAGACATAAATGTTCCGTATTAATGGCCAGTGAACATTTAACATTCTCTAAATAAAAAATTGTGTATAACTGTTTCTTAAAATCTTCTGTGACATCTCCCGGTAAATCTCTAGTAATTGCATGAACTAAATCAATCGAACTAAATATCGATGAGGCAATAATAGGTTGGTTGCCTGATGGTTCTGGGATAATAGATAATTGTGTTAATAGTGCTCTTGCCCTCCACCAATGAGCAATAGCCACCAAACCAGCAGTCTCCGTTGCAGAAATATGTGGTAATGTAACGTCACCTTCCACATCATGAGTGAAAAGGGTGGACTCCTTTGTGACCTGTTCTAACAGTAATAAAGAGAGAACTAAATATTCTGGGTTATCCATTAATTCATACGCTGGTTGACCCAATATTGTTAATGCTTGAACCATATGGGTATGGATAGTTTTTTTCATGGAGATATCAAATAATTTATCAAAGGATTCAGTTGGTACTGATGGACCAGTATAATTGTTCTGAATGAAAGTTTGTAGCAAGGCAATGGCAAAGATTAACGCCACTTCAGCCTTATCATCGGGGAAAACAGTTTCCAGTTCTGATCTTACATTACAGATCACTTGTTCGTGGCTCACCCCTGTTGGAATGACAATTTTTTTGCCCACAGAGATGAACTCGGATTCAACAATGGAATCAATGACAGCATATGATTCTCCGTTCAGTATCTTTGCAATCAATGCACCACTGGATCCCGGATTGGAACTTTCCGGGACTGCTAAAACCTCAGAATTAGAAGCAAGCAATAGATGTGCGTGCTTTAGAACGTTCATAATGTCTTTACGTGACTGTATGGTTGGCACAATCCTCAATCAAGACTGGAAGAAACACCACTAAATTCCACCTCATCGCATCTCATCGCTGTGAAATATTTCATTCTTAGTAACAATTTTTTTTATTTTTCCTCTGGTGTTACCCGCGCTCGACACGTTATTTTAGTTTCCTTTAATTGATTTTATTAAGAAATTGATTGAAACAGACGCGTAAAAGCTTACTTCTAACACATGCTGATAATATATAGATAATATCAAGATCATTGGTATCTGGAAATAAAGTAGAGTATATCGATAATCCCCAAGTACTATAATGTCTACTTACCAACCTTTTGCAGATTATTCCACGACCAACGGAGGTGGTTTTGAAAGTACCCACGATTCTAGAACTGGTACATCAGATTCCACATCTCCAAAATTATCAACATGCATCCCAGTGACCATTAAACAAATCCTGGAATCCAATCAAGAAATTCAAGATGGCCCCTTCGTGTCTCATGGACAAGAATTATCCTACATCTCATTTGTTGGTGTCATTAGAAATATAACGGATCATACTTCAAATATTATGGTTTCCGTTGAAGATGGGACAGGGCAATTAGAGGTGAGAAAGTGGAGTGATAATGCGAATGATATGAGTGCTGCTGCTGCAGACGGTGGTGATTCTGTAAACACTAATGGCTCTCAAGTGGCACAACAATATCAAATTGGTACCTACGTGAAAATTCATGGTGCTCTAAAAGATTTTGGTGGGAAGAAAAACATTCAATACAGTGTGATCACTAATATAACATCGTTTAATGAAGTTCTTACACATCATTTGGAGGCAATTAAATGGCATGCGATTGCTGTGGGCAAATTACCAAATCCAAATAACGAAGACACCACAGGTTTAACTTCTAGTAGTGGTGGCCAATCATTATTTGTTAAAGATACCGATACATCTGGTGCAGTCACTGGTAGTGGACCAGTCTCTGATAAGATCTTACAATTTTGTAGAAAAGAATGTGCCGGTAAAGATGCTAATCATTTTGCTATCCCAATTCAATTAATAGTACAAAGTTTGAATCTAGATGAAAATACTGTTAGACAATGTTGTAATACGTTAACAGAACAAGGTTTTATATATCCAACTTTCGATGATGATAACTATTTTGCATTATAGAGATCTGTATGTATGTGTGTCAAACTATCTATATCCCAGTGTATATATGTGTATTTCCCTAAAGCAACTATGATGTTTGGATTTATTATGGAGAAGTGTAAATAAAAAAAAAATTAAAAAAGAATATTTTGTGACACTTTGCAAACGACCGGAGAAAGAGTAGACTTTAAAAGGAATATGGGAACACAGCGCTGAAACAGAATAAGTATGGTTCAATTATTAAAATTTTTTATACAAACTGTTTTAATTTATTCAAGTTTAAAACTGACTGCTGCCTCTTCTGGAAGCAAGGGAATAAATCATATTGAAATTAAAGGAAAACATTTTATTGATGAGACAACTGGGGAGCCATTTTTACTTAAGGGGCTAGCATATCAACCTGGAGGTTCCGCAGATATCACTGAAGAAAAGGATCCTTTATCTGATCCGGAAACCTGTTTAAGAGATATTCAATTATTCAGAGAGTTAGGAGTTAATACTATAAGAGTATATTCTGTGAACCCAGATTTAAATCATGATTATTGTATGACTCTCTTGGCAATGTCAGGGATTTATTTAATTCTTGATGTCAATTCACCATTGCCTAATCAACATTTAAACCGATATGAACCATGGAAGAGTTATAATACATTGTATTTGGAGCATGTGTTTAAAGTTGTGAAACAATTTTCAGCTTATGATAATACATTAGCATTCTTTGCTGGGAATGAAGTGGTAAACGATTACAAATCATCAAGGCTATCCCCGAGATATATTAAAAAATTAATTGGAGACATTAAACAATTCACTGAAAAACATTGTTCTAGAGCTGTCCCAATTGGTTATTCAGCGGCAGATGATTTAAATTATAGAGTATCATTATCAAATTATTTAGCCTGTCATAATAATACAACCCCAAGTCAAATAGTTGATTTCTACGGTGTCAATTCTTACCAGTGGTGTGGGGAGCAAACATTACATAGTTCAGGTTATGATTTACTCATTAAAGCTTATAAAGATTATTCCAAACCAGTAATATTATCTGAATTTGGTTGTAATAAAGTATTACCAAGGAAATTTGGTGAAACTACGGGGTTATTCTCAACAGATATGGTATCAGTATTTTCTGGTGGATTGGCATATGAATATTCACAAGAATTGAATAATTATGGGTTGGTGGAAATAATGGATGAAGGTGATGTTAACTTGTTATCTGATTTCTATGAATTGAAAGATCGATATAAAGCCATAGATTTAGCCCACTTGCATAGTGGAATCACGGATGATATCATAGATGATACTAAATGTCAAGAAACATATGATAATTTGAATATTGATATAAATATTGCAGAGGATATAAGTGATGAATTAATTAAGTCTGGTGTTAATGTGACAATGGGTAAATATATTACCATTGATGTGGAGAAAATACATTGTAACTATACGGTGTATGGTGTAGATGGAAGACATTGGGAACAAGGCATATCATGGGACAATTTAAATGATTTAACTCAAGAGAAGAGTTCATCTCAACCATCCAAGGAGAAAGAACCAAATAAAAATTCGTCCCATTTAAAGAAAAATTCTACAATTTCAATACATTCCTTTGATCACTTTGATATTTTAGTGATATTCTTGCCCTTATGGCTCGTATTGAGTCTAGATTAAGCGATATAAGTAGTATACTATTTCTCTCTATATATATAACTTTGTTATAAAAATGTCATATTTTTTTTAAAGCAAAATGAATTTGAGAAGATAACGAAATTTGAAGGTTTAAAAGGTACTTCTAGGGTGTTTTACAATTTAAACAGATTAGCACTTTATACCGAACCAACCAACTGTGGTAAGACTGAAGCTTAAAAGAAGAAGAAGTAGAAAGATGGACACCCATAATGAATCAAATAGACTTTTCCGTGTACCCTTTAAGATACCAACTTTCCATGGGGTAAGAACATTAGGAGTTTATATGTCAGGAATGTTTTATGCATTGGGATTTTGGGTATTTTTAGATAGTGTATTATATTCCAAACATGCAAATGCATCAGATGTTCATGTTACATTTATTGATTGGATTCCCTTCCTATGTTCTACATTTGGGATGATTATCGTGAATTCTATTGAAAAGTCAAGATTATTAAATTTAGAAGGTGGTGATGGTGGTTTCATTCATGGTGGTGGTGATGATATGGATTCTGCTATGGCATGGCAAGCAAGAACTGTCTTGTTTTGTGGATTTGCATTACTTGCTGGTGGGTTATCTGGATCTATTGTAGTATTAATTATTAAATTTTTAATTAAAGATTATACTACATACCCCACGGTAGGGATGGGTATCAATAATGTGGTGGGTAATTTATTTATATTAATTAGTTGTATCATTTTATGGATTGCCCAAAATGTGGAAGATGAATATTCGTATTCGTTAACCATTTGAACAATTGACACGATTATACATAGATATATGATATATATATATATGTGTGTGTATGTAGGATGATATGAAATTCATTGATTAAAATTAGTAAATTATTATTAGACGTTGACATTTCGATATAATTAGTATAGATAAGACATTATGTACTACTTTTTTTTCATGGATTAATTCAATTATTGAAGGAGAGGGAGGGGAAGGGAAAGGATGTTGGCTTATTCTGTATTTTCTTCTTTTAATTTTGGTTTTATTGTATCTACTAAATCACCTAAAAGATGTAATTCGAAATCACTAAAATTGAATAAATCAGGTAACTTAATTGGTTGTGAATGATCTCTAGGGAAAAAGAATTCTTCCTGTCTTAATTCGTTGAAAAATGGATGTGCCATAATTCTTCTTGGTGATAATCTTGTTTGTGGATCATACACAAGTACTTTCATTAATAAATCAATTCCCTCTGGACCCGAGACACCAAAATACCTTTCAAATCTTTCTCTTGATGTACCTTGGAATAAAGGTTTTGAATATAAAGGTCCGTCATAACTTGGATTAGAAAAGAAGATAAATTTTTTATCTGGTGGTCCTAATAATTTTGCAATTTCACGTAATTGTAATAATGGTTCTCTACCTTGAAACACTGCTTGACCCAATAACATTTCACCAAGGACACAACCAAGCCCCCATATATCTACTTGTGTAGTGTAT
>JAJLXW010000567.1:59922-72993 GCA_030571515.1 Monosporozyma aquatica
GTACATCCAAGGATTAATTCTGGCGCTCTATAAAATCTGGAACAAATATAAGAAATTGATGGTTGATTTGATTCTAATTTTTTAGCTGACCCAAAATCACAAATCTTTAAGATTCCTGTTTTGGGGTCGACCAGAATATTTGATGGTTTAATATCTCTATGACAAATTCCAAAAGCGTGTAAATAAAGCATTGCTCTAGCGATTTGATAAGTGTATAATTTGACATGTTTTAATGGTAAATCCAATTTAATTTGTGCGTATCGACTAATTTCAATTTGTAAAGTGGTAGGTAAACATTCCATGGCTAAATATTGATATAATTTATTATCGATATGTGAGATGTGAGTGAAGAAATATTCTAATTTGACTATATTTGGATGATTTGTGACTCTTAAGATATCTAATTCTCTTGATTTATATTCAGTTTGTGCAGGTACTTTCTTAATAGCAAAGGGTCCATACCAATTTTCTTTATTTGGGGTCATATAAGCTTGTACTACTGTTCCGAATGCACCTCTACCAATTTTCCTATATTCTTTAATTAGCATTCTTCTTATTGTGTTAGATCTATTTGAAGTTACGTCATCTGCTATGAATTCGAATGTTTCATCGTGTGTTGTTGTGTTGTTACTACTATTATTGTTGTTGTTATTATTATTATTTAATGGTATATCTAAATCTTTATACTCGTTTGTGTTGTTGTTGTTGTTTTCCATATCGCGTGGGGGAAGGAGGGGGGAGGGAGATTGGTATGGTATGGTATTTTTATGTATACGTATGGTGTATATGTATATGTTGTTGAGGGGAGGTTACAGGTTTAAAGATCTTGTTATTTTGGGAATTGATATAAATTTTTCAAACAAGAGGAACCAAAGATCACTGTGCACGAAACATTTGCAATTAAGCTTATGATATAATAAGAATATATAAGAAGTAGTAGTAGTAGTATATATATATATGTATATAATCACTGCGATTGTTGAACAAACATTACACCATTTTCGATATTTTTCTTTAATTTTGTGATACATAGGGGCAATAATTCATTTGATTCATTTTCATTTAAATTATTTAAGATGGTATAATTAATTGATGCAATTCCCTGTAAATTTATTGTCATTGGTATGGCAAAGAATTCAGTGTTATCTATTTTGTTTAATAATTTTTCTGCGCCTGGAGCGATGGGGTTGCCCCTTGAATCACGTAAAGTGATGAAATTAATTGAATCGAATTCCATAATGTTTCCCAAGATCAAATTAATAAAATCTTGTGTACATTTAAATGCGGCATGAGCCATTGATAAAGTGGCCGAGCCTTTCCCATTTTTGGCTTTCACGACTTCATCTCCACCGTATTGTACTCTATGAATCAATTGGTTGATTGTTTCAGGGGGTAGAGAGTGGGATAGTATATTTTGTGAAAATAGTGGTATGATTGTTTCACCTGAATGTCCTCCGATGACAGGTACGAATGGCATATTTAGACTATTATTTTGGGTGGATTCTTTTAAAAAAGTGGAAGCACGAACGATATCTAATTTAGTGATACCGAAGACTCTCTTTTCTATAGAAGAGGAAGAGGAGGGAGCATGGGATGCAAATCTATTTATCATCACTGGTATCAAAGAGTTAACAGGGTTGGATATTAATAGGATGAAAATTTTGGATAGGTCACAGTAGGAGGCTATAGAATCAGTTAAGCCCTTGATGATGCCTGCGTTGATATTGAATAGATCGTCTCTTGTCATTCCTGGTTTTCTTGGCATGCCCGCTGGGATGATGATGATATTTGTGTCTTGTAGACACTCTTTTATGTTGTCTTTAGCGTACCATGACATGGAGATTGGGGTGTCTATGTGTGATAGGTCTGTGGCGACACCATTTATTGCGTCTTCGTTGATATCGTACAGTGAAAGATGGATGGATGCGGTTGAGTTTGATGGTAGAAGGTAATGGATTTGTGTCTTTAGTAGTAAGGATAAAGATTGTCCAATACCGCCTGCTGCACCCAATACGGATATTTTAACGTTGTTGTTGTTGTTACTGTTGGAGATGATTTGGTGAGGCATCGTTTATGGGTGTGTTAGTTTGTGCTTGGGGGGGGTTGTATGAGGAGTGAGGCAAGGAAAGGAAGAGAAGATGGGGTATTTATATTTATATTTAAACAGTTATATATATATATATATGACTCAATGTAATGAGTCTGGGTACTCTTAGAGTAGATGGGAGTCTAAGTAAACCGGATCAATGGAGATATAATATAATATAATATAATATAATTATATAATTAATATATTGCGGACGGAGGCCGCCGGCGCACCGGAGAGTTCTAGAGTGTTACACCATATAGAGTAGTATACAGCGTAGTATACCGCGCCGCGGCACGTGCACACGGCGCGGTTTTTCTGCGGCGGCGGCGGCGGCGGTTCTCCGTTCGTCCGGGACACCCCGTGCGGCGCCGTTTTCCGCTTTGCCCCGTGGTGTCTGGGCGGGGGGTGTTCTCTCGGTGTATACTACGCTGTACCGTATATGTCTATATTATATCTATATCTATAGTATACCTGTACCACACAGTAGAGTATACCCACAACACACCCAGCACAACCACACCACAGAGAACCCATCGATGACTGCAACAAGGCTGCAGTGCAACCACTTCATCAAGAAGAAAAACAGACAATGTGGCATGACAAGACGCAAGGACCAAGAGTACTGTACAGAGCATCTCATCCTACACAAAAGACTGGTCAACCGGGAGGTCCACAACGGTACCGCCACGGCCACAGGTGAGCACGAGGACAGAGTGCCATGTCCACTGGATCCCAAACACACCGTACTGAAATCAAGACTACAAAAACACCTGCTCAAATGTAATAAGTTCAAACTAAAACATCTGAATGATAACAATATTTACTATAGATTGAATTATAACATGGTGCCACAACAACAACAAGATGCAAACACAAATACACCACCCCCCTCCCTCACCCAAGTAATCGATATCTTATACAAGTACTTCAAACTCGCACCACCTCCAACCATCCCCACCCAATGCAAACTAAATAAATACATGGCCAGAACAAGACTCACCACAGTGTCAAACCAAAAACACTCAATACAACAATCTTCTCTAATACAAAACTTATTCGAATATTCCACCTGCCCCCACCCACCCCATTTAACCGTCTTGGAATTCGGCGCGGGCAGGGCAGAATTTTCAAGATATTTCAACCAATCATTGCCCACTTATTCTCCTTCTTCCTCCCCCGCCTCTCACAAATTTATATTGATCGACAGAGCATCAAATAGATTGAAATTTGACAGTAAAATCCTCCAGGACTCCGGACCAACGGAGGTAACCGTGGAAAGATTGAAAATTGACATCAAAGATCTCTACATAGACCCTTTACTACTAGCTGCGCCTCCTCAACCCTGCACAATAATCTCAAAACATCTATGTGGGGTCGCAACAGATTTAACGCTGCGTTGCATCCAAAATAACACCACCCTACTAGCGAATCTACACTCAATCTGTATCGCCATGTGTTGTAGACACATCGTGGATCCACAACAGTATATCAACCCGGCTTACATCCACTCCGTTCTTGATACCGTCGATACCCAGATTGAATACACCGACTTCTTCAATGTCTTGATTAAATTGACCTCCTGGGCCACATGTGGGAAAAGACCGCATGTACAAGATTATCAACCAGTCCAGATCGCCCCAAACGTCGCCATCACAATAAAAGAACGTGAAACAATCGGTCTAATGGCAAGACGCATAATCGACCAAGGCAGACTACAATGGGTACAAGAAAATATCCCCCACTGTAAAGCACAATTGATTCATTACGTCTCAAAGGACATCTCTTTAGAAAATGTAGCATTATTAATGAGCCGTATATAACCCTATTTATTTATTTATTTAAAAAATAATAATCTCTAAACGTTTCTCCCCGAGACCGACTCTGTCCACGATTCGACGGACCATTATACTCCACACCACGATTCACATAGACTAATAATCGACGCGACCATTTATTAAACTCTTGAATACAATCATATTTTAATTCTAAATTACAATGCATCGGAATCATCGTCTCCACATTCTCCACATTTGCCGTCGGCATCCAAAACGCTAACCTACCACCCACAGGTAATCTATCACTGGCAAATTCTAAAAGATCATCCAACAATAAATCTAATGAATACGGTTTCTTCGTCGGAATATAATCCTTACGTAACCACGCCTTTTCACCATCAATCTCTACAGCCTCTTTACCAATGAAACGGGAGGGATCCCGCGCCCCCAACACTTTAATACTTTCACGAATACCATACGGTGGATCACACACAATACTGTCTATGACAAGACCATCTCTCAACGAATTATGCGTGAAATCCATAGTCATCACATCCAAGAATTGGCCCTCCGTACCATAATATTTGAAATTTTCATTAATATCATGTGATGCACCTTTACCACGGATCATTCTACCATCAATATCTGATCCCATCACTAATGCACCATAATAACCACCCGCAACAAGAAATGATCCAGTCCCAACAAAGGGGTCATACATTATATCCCCTGGTTTCACTTGTGCAATATTACAACTTATTAATGATAATTCACTTTCAAAACTTGTCGTGCCCTTGTATGGTCGCTTCTTTAAATCATACACATCCATCGCAGAACGATCACTCTCTTGCACTAATCTACCCATATAGATCATATTCGGTCTATCACTAGACAATTGAGCATTAACCAACTCATAATTTTCAATCAATGTATATATTTGTTCCGGTTCATTCAAATTGATTTCACCTTGTAAATCCAAATAAGTAAATTCATTAATAGTAGATATCTTCTCTTTCATTGACTTCTTATGATTCCCACCAAAGGATTCAAATTCAAATTTAAATGTCTGATCACGATATTGTCTCACCCGTTCATGGAATCCAGATTCCATTTGAACACATTTATGCAATTCCTCATACGTGGCACCTTGACCCCAATATTCATAAATCGCTTTACATAACACACTTCTCTTAACCAATTTCCTCGCATCTTCATCATTTAATAAATCCAAGATTAAAAATGGTGAATTCTCATCATATGAATCTAAATTAATCTTAATCTTATATAAATCCGCTAAGGATTCCAATTCCGCACGACGGAAATTTAAATGCATTTGAACCATATAAAGTAAATATTTCCCCATTATTAATTATATTTTTGGTGATCTTTTCCCTCACTTGTCACTACTATCTCTCAAACCTCAGCGCAATGAGCTTTGCTCATCTCTTCAATAAACTTTTTCAATTTTTCTTTTTTTTTTTTTTTCTTTTTGATTATGAAAAAAATTTGTCGAATCTTCAATATTATTTATTTCATCCCTAGATACAACCATAATCTATCATATAATCTGACAGTACACCATTAGCCACCTGACATAATGTTTTACACTTTATTATGTGATTGTAGAATGTCTCATTGAACAACAAATATTAAGGACCATTCGTTTTTACTATAGAAGTGCGAGTCGCCCGGCACTATCACACTTTTACATATCCTTTCACACGGCCCCTTTCCCCTCCATCTCCACGAAAGAAAAAAAAATTTTGGTATAAAAAGGAAGAGTTTTTCCAAACTCAAAATACTTTTTCTCTTCTCTTCCTTCCATCCCCCCCCAAAAGCAACAAAATTGAACAAAAAGAAACGTATAAAGAAAGGATCATCCTCCCAACTTACTACCGAAATTTAAATAAATTGAACTATTTACTTTCTAAATTTAACTTTTTTTTTTTATAAAATATATAACCAGTAGGTTTTAATAAAAGAAACAAATAAGTGTTAAGCTGAAATAATTTTTTTTTCTGCGAAAAAGTTTTGAAATAAGGGTTATTATATTATATATTGAATAATCCACATATACTAATAGCTTTATCTCTATTGTATTTTATTTATATTTTAGGCATTTTCCATACTACTATATTTTTAGTATCATCTGTTTATTATTATTATTATTGTCTATATCACGTATTATAGTATATTTAATAACTATACAAAAAAAAAAAAGAGGATTCCAGAACAACTACAAAAAATAAGCTAAAAGATTTAAAAAATGAGTTCTGACGAAGAAGATTTTAACGATATCTACGGTGATGATGAGCCATCTAACACTGTAGAAGAATCTAAGAACGCTACCACTACTGCTGATGCCCCAGAAACTGGCTCTACTGCTAACGATCAAGAAAGCAAACCAGAAGAAAATAGTAATAATAATAATAATAGTAATAATAATGTATCTTCATTAGATCAATTAGCTGCATTACAAGCTTTATCTTCTAACTTGAATCAAATTAATAAAACTACGGAAAATAATGGTAATGCTGAGTCCAATGTAGACTCTGCCACTAAACAACCTTTACCTTGGGAACAATTACAACAAACAATGTCACAATTTAATCCACAACAATCACAGCAACAACAACAACTACAAGGTGATACTGCTGAAGATCAAAGACATGTTAAAGCTGATATTTCAAAGGATAATTGTAAAATGTTTATCGGTGGGTTAAATTGGGAAACCACTGAAGAAGGTTTAAGAAATTATTTTAATAAATATGGTCATGTTATAGATTTAAAAATTATGAAAGATCCAAATACTGGTAGATCAAGAGGGTTTGGGTTCTTAACTTTTGAAGAACCTGCATCTGTTGATGAAGTCGTGAAAACTCAACATATCTTAGATGGTAAAGTTATTGATCCAAAGAGATCAATCCCAAGAGAGGAACAAGATAAGACTGGTAAAATTTTCGTCGGTGGGATTGGTGCTGATGTAAGACCAAAGGAATTTGAAGAATTTTTTGCTAAATATGGTACAATTATTGATGCACAATTAATGTTAGATAAAGACACTGGTAGATCAAGAGGGTTTGGGTTTGTAACATATGATTCACCTGAGGCAGTAGATAGAGTTTGTGAAAATAAATATATTGAATTTAAAGGAAAACAAATTGAAATTAAAAGAGCTGAACCAAGACATTTACAAAAGGGTCAATATGGTGGTGCTAATCCAAATAATCGTAATGCCACAGGGTATGGTCCTCAATCCACAAGCATGGGTACCAGTGCCAACAATATTCCAATAAATCCAACTGGTACGGCTGCTGCCATGTATTCAGCCCCAATGATGGGTGGATTCAATCCAATGATGCCAGGTTTCAACCCACAAGCTATGCAAGAATATTATCAAAAGATGCAAGAATATTATCAACAAATGCAACAACAAACTGGTATCGATTATACTCAAATGTATCAACAACAAATGCAACAAATGGCCATGATGATGCCAGGTTTTGCCATGCCAGGTCAACCACCATTACCAGGTTCTCAATCTCCACCAAGTGGATCTGGTAGTATAGATAACGGTAGTAATTCCACCGATGTTCAAACCATTGGTGATAATAATAACAACAACAATAGTCATAATGATGATCATAATAATGATAATAGAAATGATGATAGTGATAAATCATCTCATGATTCCAAATCTAATACACCAGACGTAAATATTCCAAGAGGTCCAAGAGATCCATCATCTATCCCAACTCATGGTAGTTATCCGCATCGTGAACGTGGGGATCGTAATGATCGTAGGGGACGTCGTGGGGATCGCGGCGGTTACCGTGGTGGATCAGGTGGTAATTATCGTGGTGGTCGTAGTGGTTATAATAGACGTAATAATAATGGATACCATCCATATAATAGGTAATTATAATCCATGTAATAAGTATATGATAGATAAGGATACAAATATTATAAGCATTTATTCATACTATTTTCTTTCTTCATTCAAAAATGAGACACGCTTTGTCCCATCCTTTTTTAAATATACTTTTCTTTCTAGCTAATAATTATCATGGTCTATGCGCTTTTCGTTCTAATTTTAATATATATGTGTATAAACTATTTAAAAAAAATTTATGTATTCGTATGATAATATGAATTTAATTCTTCTCGTAAATCTGTAACTCTATTTTTCAAGGTGTATCCTCCCACTTAAACATCCTTACCATGTGTAATACCTAATTCGACAATGGCATAACAGTTTAATAATGATAAGAAAATCCAAATAATTATAGCAATAATAGATGTGATCCAATTGTTTGCCATATTAACAGTCGTAATGTTATCACAATCTTGGTTATTATTTTCTGTCACTGGTTCTACAGATTCTAAATCTTTATTTAAATCAATATTTGTAATATTATCTTCATCATTTATGGGATGTCCCTCTTTATTTTCGTTAAGGTTTTGAGTAATTTCGGTGGTCATAATCTTCTTTGAACAAGTGAAATATATTAATGGTGCCACCAAGAATGGTAAAACAATGGATAATACCACTTGTGATGCATTTAAAGCTTTATTTAATGCAGTTTTCCCCATTGAAATGGAGATAACAAGACATGGGATAATAGAAATGGCTCTTGATACTAATCTTCTCTGCCAAGGTAATAATTTCCAATTAATGTGGCCTTCACAAACAATCTGGCCTGCCATGGTACAAACAATACCTGCAGATTGACCACTTAATAACAAGGCTAACATGAAAATTGTACCTGCAGCAGGTGCTAAATTATGAGATAATAAGTCATGAATCCCATATAAATCTGCATCAGCAGCATTTGGTGTGTTATAAAGAGTAGCCCCAGATATGATCAGGATAGCACAATTAATGAATAATGCTACTGTGAATAAAGTTAAAGTCAGTTCAATCATGGAATATTTCATACAGTATTTGATAGAATCCATTGTGGGTCTATAATTATAATATCTTTCCTCCATGACTACTTCTTTATTTTTCAAATCACGTTCATCATTGGTTAACACAGAATAATTGTTATGATTGATATCATATTCTAATAATCTTGGTTGTACTAATGCAGACCCTAAGAATAAAGAATGTGGCATGACAGTGGCACCTAAGATGG
Organism: Monosporozyma aquatica; assembly: GCA_030571515.1. Lineage (NCBI taxonomy): Eukaryota > Fungi > Ascomycota > Saccharomycetes > Saccharomycetales > Saccharomycetaceae > Monosporozyma > Monosporozyma aquatica. The sequence goes on from JAJLXW010000567.1 coordinate 68,925, forward strand.
ATATAGCATCATACATCCCATTATTTTGGAACATTTGTTTGGAGGGAACAAACCCTCTAAACACTTGTCTCACTGAGGTACTCTTTGGGATATAAGCCAATTCCACAGCAAAACAGATAAAGACTCCAAACACCAGGACTGCCACTGCATATTCAAACATTCTAATCATCTTAATAGAAGAGGAACCTGGTTTATAACCTATCATCACTGTCAATACATCCACACAAGTGATTGCTACTCCTGCAGGGAGGGGGACTTTAATAAGTATATTTAATGCAATTGCAGTACCAATGACTTCAGCAATATCTGTGGAGATAATTGCTGCTTCTGCAAAGAAATAAAGACACCAGTTCATCCATCTTGGTAAATAATATTTACAACATCTAGATAAATCTTTCCCCGTGACTGAACCTAATTTAATACAAAGACATTGTAAAAAGATGGCAATAAAATTTGATAATAAGACAATACATAGCAAAGAATATTGATGTGCTGCACCAGAACTGACAGCTGTAGCATAATTACCTGGATCGATATAAGCCACTGATACCATAATACCTGGACCAATAAATCTTAAATATTTGAGAACAGCAGATCTGATCTTATCCCAAGAAGTTATCTGTTCTGTGGTCAAAGAAGCCATAGACGGGTCAGCTACTGACATTGAGCTATCATTTGATACCATATTTGTAATTGTATGTAGCGTGTCGACTCTATGGGTCAATTTTTCAGAGCTATCGGCAGGACAATTACTTGTAGCCAACTTATTGCTTGACCCAATTTGAATAGCCACATCCTGCTTGTTACCATCTGCTTGCTCAAAATCAGACATCTTCCTCCAGATGAATATGATGTAATTTCGAGGATTGTTGACTTATGGTAGCTGATCTTCTTTGGAATATCCAAGCTAATATTCTACCTCGGTTTTTTATATCTCAGTAGTGCATCTCTTTCTTCAGGGAAATCCAAAGCGGGAATTCGGAATGTCTTCTTCTGTTTCGCTCCGTTCGAGCGACGTGCCCCAGAGAACAATAGGTACTCTATTGTTTGCTGCAGGGATCGGCGCTGATCTTCGTTTCGTAACAAGAATGGGCCAAAAATAGATCTTAAGTTAAGACACTTAACCAGGATAGTAAATAATAAACTGGGTGTGCTGGTGAAGAGAACAGCCCAAGAGGTGGTAGGTGGTCTTTGATAGGGAGACACTCCATCTTGTCGGTATATTTTATATTTTCTCAATCATTTGAATAATGTTGTTTATTTTGGAGAGGGATCTCTTGGACATTATAAATTGAAATTGATATTGAAATGGTGCTTTCATTCAAAGAAGGCTCGGTGGATTTAGTAATACTCTCCTCGTTTCTTAAAGGTGTGTGTAAGGCACATATTTGGATATCCTAGAAATACAGTAAGCCTGCCGGGTACCGCCGTATGTCATGACAGGCGGCCAACTATCGAAGAAAACGAACTGTTATGTAGCTTACTTTTCAAAATTTGACAAGAACCCGAAGACCGTAATAACTGTAAACTAACTATGAAACAGATCTTTGATAACATAAGAAGGCAGAATGCAATTTAAAAGAAAATTGTTCATTAATTTTTGGGCATTATACCAGGTGCGTTCATGAATAAGTATAACGTGATCCCACGATAAACTAAGTTGTCATAATGTTCTCAGTAGAAACTGTGAGGGTAGTTTTTAGAGGGGTAATATTTGCATTAATTACTCATTATATGTTTGAGACTGTTTCAAACTTAATTAATGCGGTTCCATTTTGTCGCAGAAGCAATCTTGATTGTGTTGCCATCACAAGATATACTGGTCAAATAAGTGCCACTTTTGTGTTTACAGCAAATGCCACAACCTGTTCTTTTACTGACTTTTCCATGATATTGCAGGATTTGATTTACTTAGCTATATTGTCTAATTTAGTAGCTGTTTTCGCTTTTGTGAAACAGATTCTGGTTAACGGGAACTATCTGCGAAAAATTATTCACAAGACCCAGCAGTAATTAATATACAAATGTTACAATATGTGACACTTATGCCACATAAAGGAAAAAAGATATCATAGAACCGCTCCCCCCTTTCCTAGTGGTCGTAAGTTTCTATATAAGCGTGTAAAAGTGGAGGTAGAGTGTGATTATTCTCGATGCGTTTATTCCTAACAGTATTGATAGTCATTATATTGTTAATCACTTAATCAAATGGTAGACAATATGCTAGATTAATAAAACTTGTTTTTGTGATTAAACTTATATATATAAAACTTCCGCTCGGTCTCTTGGACTATATGACGTATATATTGTATTAATTTGTGCGAACTGTTAGATACAACTCTTTTCAAGTAACATCTGACTCAATCAGAAATATAAGTCCTAGTACTATCGTTAACATGAGATAATGAATATATCCGGATATTCCAAGTTAAAAGCAATATCTGGATATTATCGCATATTGTGACGACTGGCTAACCGTAAAGTAAGCTCACTTGCCAATTTGATTATTATGCGTAGAGAATATCCTAGTGTTGGGCAAGTTACTTCCCATCCCATTTAAGTGACCTCTGCCGGATTGAGATATGTATGGAGATAATTATCTGTTCGTATTTATTTTATATACATCCTAGTCCTAGACAAGAACCAAGTTTTGTATTAGGTTTTATACATATTTACCAAACAATATATATAATCAGATAGCACCCATTCAACGGATATAACATCTCTATATTTGCTAATTGATAGATGCTACACAAAACTGAGCCCTTAGCAAAGAGGCGGTCGTTTCGACGGAAAGCCAAAATGGACTATTCAATCTCAATCAAACTATCTCAAAGATGGAACTGGAACTTACAGTGTTGGGAAACGTATTTGACACAACTACCCATGTACATCCATAATACATTTATTAGTATTAGGGGTATGCATTTACGTCTGATATAATTATATGAAACTTATAAAACTGATGTAAAAACTAATCGTAAATAAACATATCAATGAAGGTATAGAAACAAAAAAGAACGTACGATAAATAAAAGCAACAACAACAACGCATGGGTGTTAGCAATCAAGACAGTAATCCTCCTCTTTACAAGGGTGGTCACAAGTATCACAACAGAATAAAAATGCAGGAATGAAAAATGCAAAACCAACCGAAAGAAAATATATATACGGAGTAAAGCCACAGATCACAGGATGTTCAGGTACACATAAAGGAACATTATTTTCCACAAAGAATTGCATGAAGTAAACAGCAGCTATTCCACTTACTAATTGAAGAACTCTATAACAAAATGCACGGCGCTCCCTTTTTTCTTCTACAATTTTTACATTCGGATTCTTACTATAAGATATTTCTGTCAACTTAGCTTCCAAATGCGTCAGAATAATTCCAGTAAAAAAGAGGGCAGATAAGGAGATTTTGGTTATTCTGTACATGATCCGTGATAACACCCATTTGCGCCATTCATTTGAGCTCAAATAGAGGAAGGGTGAGACAATACCACTAATAACAGCGACTATAAAAATGAGTAACTGCACAGGGAACAGGATGAAAGCAGCAGTCAGCATTTTCCGTCCTGTTGGAGACGCCTCTCGCTCTTCAGTCACCTCCGCTATGCGGTGTATGCTACAATAACGCGAATTTTCATCTGATTTGTTCATCAATGCGTATATGTAACCGTTATTGAGAAGTTGGTGTACGTCTTATTCAGGCTTCCATCTCCTATGTCAAATGTGCCATAGCTTGCCCTGTATTTATATGAAAAATCAACAAAGACGGACTTTTTCAGGTCATTGTGCACGCCGTTCGTTTTTTCGCCTACTAATTTTTTAGCTCTATATTTTTGCTTTTTTGAAAAGATGACACAAAATAATGAGAGTTAGCATATGCTACAAATAACTGTTCACTGATTAAAAACAGAACATACACCAAGTCCAATTTCAAACAAAATGGAAGCATTACCTGCAGTTCCAATTGCCGAATCGATTTACCAGACAACCGAGTTTGCTGGGAAAATTTTACTTTTTATTTTGATTGTTTGCTACCTAGCAGTTACATTCACATTTT
>JAJLXW010000567.1:73013-101785 GCA_030571515.1 Monosporozyma aquatica
CTCCTATTTTGGGGTAATAATAGTACAGGTCATTTCATTTATTTTGTTTGTGGCCATTGCAATTTTTTATGAGGCATTTGCCATCTTGGCCAGATGGCTGTGGGAATTCAGTTGCGAAATTATCGGCAGGTCTAAACACTATATTCAAAATGGCATAGACTGGTTTAAGAGAAAGCTAAAGTGGATTCATCCAGGTGAGTCACAGCATACTGCTACAAATGAAAATATAGATGATAGATGTGAAGTTATAAATACCAGTAATATTATTATAAATGAAAACGATGAAATTATAAATGAAGATACTGAAATTATAGATGAAAGTAATGTTATTATAAATGTAAACAATGAAGTCATGAATGAAACTAATGGTATAGTAAATTTTAATTGTAGTACTATAAATAAAAACAGAGGTACTATCTACGTAAATAATTACACTGTAACTGAAAATTTTGGCAAGATAAATTATAATAATGGTAATGTAATTGATAATAATGACACGGTAGTTGTTAATAAGGGTATTATAAATCATAATAAAGGTATTATAAGCCGTAATGAAGGTATTATAAATTATAATGAAGGTAGTATAAATTATAATGAAGGTAGTATAAATTATAATGAAGGTATTATAATTGATGATATTGGCCGTGTTCTTTATGATAATGGAACAATAAATGACACTAGCGATATGCTAAACAGAAATAATGACGCGTTAGTCTGATTGTATTTTTCCTGTACTCCACCCAAAGTAACTATGTATTTTCACACACACTTCTCAACCCAAATAAGGTTCAACGAGACATCATATATTCTTATAAATAAAACTTAAATAAACTGTATCAACCATTCTTCTCTTCTTTCACCGGCATCCCTTACTTTTGCCCTATAATTTTCGAAGTTGGTTTGAAGAGAGCAAAGATGCAATAGCTTCCTTTCTTTCACGAGGTTCATAAATCATTCAAAGCTAAAGTTATAGAAAGATTCTGAAAACAACGAATCTGGTGCAGACCCTCCCACTGATGAAACAATCCTTACTATTGGAGAAAAGAGACCTAATGTTTGAAGGGTTTGTCTCTTAACCTATTTTATCTGTTATTAAATGAACATTAATAAGCTGACGATGGTGTTGGCGTGAAACAATTGTAGGATCTGACCGTAGCAATTAATTTCGATACACTCTTTATATTTTTAGCTCCGGTATGTGCTTCAGGGTTACCTGAACCACTGATCAAGTCTCTTGATTACTGTATAGTACCATCCCATGAAGTCTTTTTCTTAGTACTGTCTACTTTCCCCCACTTCATTTTCTTGGAGATATTATATTATATGCGCGGCTAAACAAAACCAAAAAAAGATTGTTTAAAATGAAGGTGGAGAATTAGAAGTTAATACACAAATATACAACAAGAAGGAGAGTAAACCCTTGGTTAAATTGATTTAAACATCATCAGAAGCAAAATAACCGGATTTAATTACATAGATTAATATAACCCTAACTTTAAAGATGCAAGACAGATCATTGGACGATATTGCTCCTGCTACCTTAGGTATGATAACTAATGGTACTTTAAACAAGGTGGAGAAAATGAGGGAGATAAAAAGAAGTTGAAAAAGGTGGTATTCGAAAGCGTACACCAAAAATTCATGGTCTGCAAAATGAAATCTCTTTAAGAAAGGAATCGTCATCAGAGCGAATTGCTAGGGCTGCAATACTCTCTTTGGTGTCGAAGCTAATCGTGTATCTGGTTACAGAAATTTTACGGTCTGACTATCCTTCAAAAGAGTATCCATCCCTGGCATTTTGGAGGGATTTTTTGTGGATATCCTTTATTGGCGATCATGACTGTGGTTTTTGTAATTTTTTCTATGAAGGAGAAGAGAGAGCCCACAACTGAATAGGGTCATTCCTATTGCTATCTTAAATAAATGTTTTTATATATCCTAATAACATCTAAATAGCGGAAAAAATTAATGTCTCCGATTTTCCAAAAATTTGATCTCTACGAATACTAGCCCTTTTACAGGTAACTTATAAACTTTATGATGTCTATAGCTAGTGTGATTTAATGTACACGATTATAGCAGCTAAGAAAAAGGATTTGACCGAGATTAATTCCATACAAGACTTGTTGCTAGTATATACAACAGATATTGGATTTAATAGAAGTTATTTAGGGTGTTTACAAGTTATCCCCCTATTATAAAAGCAACACTAACAAAATTGGCAAGGTAAAAATATTCGTAAAACAGACAGATCTGTCAAAAAACTACTCTTGTAATTATTTAAAGGCTAAATTATATTACTTTATTATATATTACAGAAAAAAGAATAGTCGAAAAAATGGATATAAAAGGTGTATATTATTTAAAGTCAAAAGTAAAATACACAGGATATTATGCTTATATGATTAATAACAATGATAAAAAAGGAAAATAATTAATTAAAGGATTAAAAATTTTACCTAATTTACACCTTGAAACCCTTAGATCTACGTCTACCTCTAGCTCTTTCGAACTTTCTACCCTTAGACAAGATTCTTGGAGCCTTTCTCTTGTGTGGACCCATACCGAAGTGTCTAACAGCTTCTCTGGCGTTTCTTGGACCTCTTAAGATTAAAGTGTTTTGACCCTTTGGAGCTCTAACAGCTAATTGATCTAAAGTGATACATTCACCACCGGCCTTGATGATCTTAGCACGGGCACCAGCAGTGAATCTTAAAGCAGCAACAGTAGTCTTTGGGAATTCAAAGATTCTGGCGTCATCAGTGACGGTACCAACAACGACAACAGTCTTGTTAGCAGCACCTTCTTGCTTTAAACCTCTAGCAATTCTGGAGACGGAAACTGGTGGTCTGTTGATCTTGGATAAGAATAAAGCCTTTAAGACAACCTTGTTGAATGGAGCATCAGTACGACCTGCAAAAAAAAAAAAAATCAAATCAAAATGACAAAATTTAATGTTAGTAACAAAATAAACTTTTGGGATCAAAACTTATGACCGATTAAAAATTATTAATCGGAAGGATTCTGCTCATCTAACTAATATAGTTGTTGTTGTACCGCACAATGTTTTCATTCAAGTAGTATCATTTAAATTAAATGATATAACTTGAAGAGCAATTGCACTCGCAGAACGTATGACTCCATCATATGCCAATGAAATAAATTAACAATAATCTGGAACCACACTGTGTAATAAATAAAACGTATAATATTAGTAGCATTTATTGAAGAATCCCTAAAGTAATTGTAAAAAAATAATTAGAAAGAATAAGTTCACATACGAGCTAAGAAAGTGTATAACTTAACTAATTGCTTTAAGTAGATGTTGTCGGACTTTGGAGCGGTTCTGTGACCAGATCTCTTGTGTTGCTTGGTAGTGTGATCGATACCCATTGTTGAAGACTTCTAGATTGACAGGTTTTTTGTATTGATGGGAATAAATTATTACCGAGCAATACGTGTGATGTTCAAATATTACCAACTCATATATTGAAATTCCAGATGGGATGGAGGAAAGATGAAAAACTCGGGATATTTTGGAAATTGAAAAAAATTGGGAATTTTTTGCGTCGCTTTTTTTTTTAAAATCAAAAGAAATTTTATCTTTCCTAAAATGGAAATTATATATTTTTTCTTTACGGCATTGAAAAAAATTCCAGAACAAAATGGAGAAATGAAAAAAACAGTCCTGGAAATTATTTAGAGGAAAGTACAGCCGCACGGTACCCTTAAAGACTCCAGGGGCAATTTAGTTGGGAGGGGAAAAAATCATATATAAGGAAGCGCTGTTTCGCTATACTTCAATTTATTCTCTGAGATTTAGTTTTCACTTTTATAAATACGGTTTTTTGTTTCATTTTTTTTGTTAAGTTTCACTTCCCTTTCAAGACATCAAAGTTGATGTGATTTTAACATGTGGTGAAGTGTTTAACATCTATTTTATCGTGGTTTTTTGAAAAAAAATTTATTCTTTCATGAGGGAGAGTTTTTAGTCGGTATGCCCTTTTGGTTCGCTGATTGGGAGAGCCCGACACTGCTTCTAATAAAGATAAAATAAAAATAAAAAAGGTATTACTGAAGTAATATGGGTCTATCTATCCTATTGAGAAATTTATCTATCTATTTAATAAAAAGAAAAAAAAATGAAGCGTGCAGTAATGCATTTTCTCTTCCTGGGACTTTCTAAAAAGAAATCTATGGGTACGTGGTTTTTCCTAGTTTGATTACACATCACTTTTTCTTCCAGGTTAATATTGTTCTATATGTATTACATCTGTGTTCTACCTCTTTGTTCTGTTTTTTTTTTTTCTTACTAATTTATTACACGCCCCCTCTTTGTTTACAAGATTTTCCTAGCAGTGGTCCAGTCAAGACTTAATAGCAAATAAGTTAAATATATCGTGGTGAAAAGAATAAAAAAATAGTAAATTTTGTGGTCCCATATTTTGATGATATAAATCTGAAAAAAAAATGTTATCCAATTTTTTATTGATGATTTAAAGTTTCATGGTGTCCCAAAGTAAGTATAATATGAAATTCCCAGTGAAAAATTCCCAGTGGAAAAGTCTTGCTTGTGGTTTACAATCCACCTGTGGTAATAAACTATTTACTTCTCCCTTAAGTTTTCCTTATCCAGGTTTCTTGTTACTTGTGGTTTTACCGATCTGTTACCCAATATGGTATTAATATTTTATTGGTCCAGAAAACATATAGTATTATTATTATATAATGGTATTTCTGTCATTGGTTTATAGTCGTTATTTACATTATACACATATACATAACAACCTAGTAATAAAATATATTTGAAAGTCCCAAATAAAAGTTGAATTTATATTGATCACTTTCCTTCTATAAAACTGTTTGTTAAAACTTGCTCCATCTGGCACCAACACAAAGGAATCTTGTCACTGCAAAACAAGATGCACCAGCTAACATAATCATAGACACATAAATGATAAAATTATTATATTCACTTCTTGAACCGTCACTAATAATAGCACCACCAATGGGGATGGCAGGGATCACTAATAATGCTTGTAATAAATATGCTGTGGCATATCTTTTACCAAAATCATCAGTTCTAGATATTTGTCCAATACAAACGGGTGTCATTGATAGGATTGATCCACTGAAAAATCCATAGAGACAAATATAAATCCATAATGCTGCCACATGTTTACCAAAGGGTAACCATATAATAAGATTTAATAAGAAACACATGCCATTAGTAACGATAATGACATTAAATCTACCCATATATTTATCTGCCACATAACCTGGGATATATCTCCCTAGGATGCCCACAGCATTACTTGCCATAATGATATTATATGATGTGGTCACAGAGTTTCCAACAGCTAAAGAATATGATGCAATAAATGTTAGACTAGTGGTTAATGAAGTCTCTACAAATGACATACCAAATGCGGTAAACAAAAATTTGGGTTCTAAGAAATACTTCAAATTTAATGCAGAATTAATATACCATTTCAATGTCTCTATAATTGAATTGAATGGTTGAGATATTGGTTTTTGCCTTTCACGGCATAGGCATAGTGAAAAGATTAAACATGCTAAACAAATGAATGCTAATGTTCTAATGGCCCATTGGAACCCTACTTCAGCATATAATTTCCTTAACATTGGCGGCATAAAGATACCTCCAACTGATCCACCTGCTGTGGCAATACTAGTAGCCAATGCTCTTTTCTTATTAAACCAAGTGGCCACGACACTTACCAATGGAGTCATTAGAATTCCCGTACCTAACCCACTTAACACGGATAATGCAAGGATGAATTGCCAAAGGGCTTTACAATCAGCCAAGGCAAATAATCCACCGACGTATAAGATTGTACCAATAAGGATTAATCTTCTACTACCATTTCTATCAAAATAACCACCAGCAAAGATACATGAAAAGAAACTGATGGATAAGTAAATGGAGAAAATCCATGACACTGTTGATGATTTCACTGATGCTAATTGATTCTTAGATAAGTAGGATTCGATGGCACCGATGGAATTAATTAAACCAAACACCGGGATAAGACCCATAAAGGAACCAAATACCACGGAATATGCCTTCCATCCACCTTCAGGGAATTCCTTCTCTGTATCATAGAGAAGACTGTCTTCCAGTTCGTTTTCACCCCCGGGAATTTCAGTATGTGTGACCGTAGTAGCTAATGTTTGTTTATCAATGTTAATAGTTTCATTATTCTTTGTCAGCGTACTAGAATTATCATGCAATTGAGTCAACACAAATCCAGAACTTGGACCCTCATGTACCGTACCATTATGTGAATCTAATGTATAGGAGTGTAGAGATATACTTTCATTGGGTTCATTTTTATCACTCGTATGATACTTATCATCAGAGTCATCTTCACGTTTATGTTTGTTAAACAGTTGTTTTGCAGTTCTATCGGAGGCAGAAAAATGGAACATCCTGCTAACTTTACTGTGTTATACTTCCTGTAAGATCTGTCAGATATGTAAGAGGTGTATAACGTTGGAAATGGATTTAATTCCAACATTTGTGTCACTTTTTGGATGTGGATTCATATATATAATATTTTTCAGTCACAACTCATCGCTATTTCAGGGAAAAAAAATTACAGATCGATAGAGAAATATTCTCGATTGACATGAGTCATCATCGTTAACCCTAGAAAGCATCCCAAGGTAGAATCGATATGGCAAGCTTGCAGTGTTTTAAGGGGGAGAAATTGGCTAATAGCCTGAGTGAGAACCATACAAAGCGCAATTGACAGGTGAAATGTAGTCTTGAAATTCTGTTCCAGGCTTGTAAACTGGCTTAAACGTGATAAACTAGCAACTGAATATTTGCAATAATAGCAGGACCACATTCAGTCTACCTTTAAAAAGTAAGCCGTAAATAATGGTTATATCCACTCTTTCACTCTATCTTGTAGGTTACGAGTAAAAGTTTGAATTTAGTCAACTGAAAAAATAAAAAGAGTATAATATATTCCAAAAGTTGTCCTACTTGCAATGGAATCGTACCCAGAAGATAGGAAGCATCTATATTACCAAAAACACCTCACTGGCACCGAAGTATGTCCGATATGGATGATGAAGGTAATTATAATGATTTTATGGTTTCAGATGATGAAAGTTTACAAATGGAATTTGAAAGTGATCGAGATGAGAATGAGAATGAGGGTGAAGAAATGGATATGACTAATAAAGAGATGATAAACAGTGATACTAAAGAAGTAGATAACATTGAATTACATGAACTACTATCACAGGCAGAAAATATGATGAATAATGGTCATTGGGATGAATCTAGAGGTTATTATTCTAAGATTATTAAAGATTATACTTCCACAATTGATCTGTTCCCCATATGGATTGATCTTATGAACTGTTGGTCTAGAAATATTTATTATGGCACGATGCAAATGGATGAAAAGTTATTATATACAGATTGCCGTGACTTTACAGAGTTTATTTACACAAGAATATCATCACATTCGCCATTAAGCACTCTGGATCATGAAATATTACAAGTGCAACAAGTCGTTAATGACTTATTACCGGTATTAACAAGAAAATATATGTTTGAAGTAGAAGATATTGATGTATCCAAATTACAACAAACTATACGGTTACAATTGAATCTTTGTAAAGAATTAGAGAAATTGAGTGCTTTGAATGATCAGATAGGTGATTTACTTACATTTAAAAGGGATACTGTATTTCAATGGTCACAGATAATAACGAATTTACAATCAAGTTTAAATTGGACCTCTGTTACTATCGACATGGTGTTTTTTGAGAAACTTATTACTGATCTATTAGATGCGTTTAACCAGGGAACAATTATGACTAAGACTTTAGAACAAGACCTAATAGTTAGAAAATTACGAGTACTGTTTCAACTATATATATTATTGTACACAAGTAAGATATCACAGAAGTTACATGATTGGACATTCGAAATGGATCAAATACTGACCCAATTTAAATGCACTAGTGATGAATTGTTATTATTATCACAGGATCCGTCATTAATGTTACTGTATCATTTGACTTGTTCAATTAAACTGTTAGTGGATTCAAATGGGGGAAACTACTCATGGGAATGGATCCCACAATGTAGATATCATTTTCTTTCCAGTTTACAACAAGTAGAAAGATTGGGGTCATTTGATCATTCCACTAATAATGGATACTATCAATTTATCTTTATTGGATTTATATTAACTAGTATCTTTATAATGTTACAAGCATGGGGCGAGGTCAAAGCAGGTGAAAGTAAGATTTTGAATCCATTTGAATTTGAGCAAATTAAAATAATTAATAAAGATCCACAATATGAGTTCACTATCGCATCATTAAATAGATTCCATGAAGGGATGCTTTCATTGCAATTAAAGGATGCATTCCAAGAGATTGAAAAGTTGTTCCAATGTCATTCACCTTTATTATCAAATTTTGGCAATTTAATTCATATGTTATTTGCCATGGGAATCAAATTAAAATGTTGGTATAACATAATTCCAGTTTATGAGAGAATAAGTATATCCGATTTACAAGATTTATTAACATACGATAGTGTCGACCATCAGATGACACACGATGACATAATCACCTTACTAATGCAATTTAAAATGGACAGTGGTATGTTTGGTTTACATTTCAGGAAAGGAGCCTCATTTACCATCGATTTTGTTGACGATCATGTATTATTTGATTCTCAAATTGAGAAAGCAATATTTTCAAACGAGATAATAACTGTTGTTACTACTGCTAATAATGAAACTATAACAGATAAGGAGGTAGGTATTTTCCCCAAAAAGCCGGTAGGGGCAAAGATAGTAAACAAGGATCTTGAGACAGCTACTTTTTTTATGCCAAGAGATGATAATGAGAAAGAAGCTAAAAATGGAACTTCCCTTTCCGGTAACCGTAACAACAACAGGACCGATTCTACCCCATTGCAGTTGCAAGCGGCACAGTTAATATCTCGAGCCCTTGAATCCGATGTTGTTGCCTCCTCCTCTTCCCCCTCTGTATCAACCTCCTGTCATGAATAATAATAACAATAATAACCCCCTTCCTTATTCGTTCTTTTTCCTTCTATTCTTTTTGTCCTCCGATTTCTTGGCATTTCTCATCGCCACGATAAGATCGGTATTATCACTAAGAGCACAACCTCGGAAGTAAAATTACGTCTTTCCAAATTCCTGATCTTTTCACCCAAAAACGGTATTTATTACACTTCGTTAAGAAGCAGGCAAGCGGCCACCTATTGTTCCCCGTTCAAGATGTGTCTCCGCCACGGTGCCGTTTCTATTGTTTCGGGAGAGATGCGTCGAGAAATGCTGCAATTGCTATTGTTTACCCTGCATATTCCATTGTGTAACATGCAGTACCTATTGTCCTGGTGAATCTTGAACTTGCTTTCTTTGCCAACTATTGGAAAAGAAAAAAAAAAAAATAAAAACATCTGCCGATCACGAAATTTCAACGAGAATGAAATTTTTGTTCACGTATCACTTATCGCTGTTATACGTTGAGAGGAGTAGGTTTGACAGAGTATTTGGCAGATTATAAAAGGAGGACAAGGGATTGAGAAAGAAAGACTTAAATATTACTACTGGGTCCCTTTTACTTCATTCAAAATACACCAGAATAGTCGTCAAATTTGATGATATAATATATTAAAAGGATTTACATCAAGCAAGGTTTTTTCGTTTCACTTTGTTATCATGGATACCAGTAATAATATACTTGATCGGCAAGAACAAATGCTCGAACCACAACCACAACAAGTGCAACAGGGTGTACCGGTGAATAGAACTCCAAGTGATGACAACAACTCCACAAAAGATGGTGTCATGAATAATAACACTCCTAATAGTATGCATCGTAATAGTACTAGTCATCAAAATAACCATATCCCATTACAGGGGGAGAATAATGAACCAAGTTCACTCATGCATGGGCGTATTACTGAACTGGAGAGAAGATTAATAATGTTTGAAAATATGTTCCATGCATTGAGTGGTAAATTGGACCAACATTTCAAAAAATATGATGTCATTATTCAATCACAACAACAACAAATAAAGGAATTAAACTCAATTGTTTCCACTTTATTAAATGATCAAGTAAGAAATGCTGAGATATTAAGAGATAAATTATCAAATAGTGTTAGTGGGATTTCTGCTCAGTCTAATTTAATTACTGGTGTACCTAATACGCATCAACACCAAACACATCACAATAATACTCAAATAAATCAACAACAACAACAGTCATCATTGCAAAACGATTTTCGAAGAAGAAGTACCCTTGCCTTCAGTCAACCTGGCACTAAAGAGTTTTTCGAAGATATGTTAAATAATGATAATATATCAATGGCAAATGATCCCTCGACAACAGCAACAACAAATAGAACCACAAGTACTATAAATAATAACTCTACTCTCGGGCGTCAAGCTGATAAGGTATCTAGTATGCAACAAATAGATACTCATCCACATATTACATTTATGGATAAACAACCCGCTATTATAAAAGAGTCATACCATCCTACTAGTGACCCTACGAGGAAGGCATCAATGGAAATTGAGTATCCAGCACATGTGACAGAATATAACAACCATACCTCAGTCGCCATTCCAAGTCAACATTTACCACAAAGTAATGGGAACACAACTATTACATATCTTAATAAGATGGTCCATACCAATCCCGATGACAATGTCACATTGAAATTTCGTAATAATGGCGTATTACCCATTCATAATTTCCAATTCATTAAGTCCCCTCATTCAGTTAGAGAAATTTGGTTAGAGTATGTGGAAGGTATCAAGGGGAGACCCTCTATTAAAGAGATGGAGAATATTTATCATTCCTCATGGAGGAGAGAACCAGCGGTGACAAAGAGATATGCAAGAAGGAAAGTGTTGTGTAAAGCCATTGAAACGGGTCTGAAAAGAGGTTATGATCTTGAGAATATTATTAATGTATTAGAAAATCACAGAATCGTGGATCATGAGAAGGGGACCAAACAACCTCTTGGATGGCTCTGTCAGCCGGCAAATATTCCACAAGCTTTCAAATGATGGGGGCTATTTCCCCTTGTAATCCTTCTTTACGCTCAGCATTACTGTTGTAATTGTAATATTATTTTAAACATACATACATATACTATATATTCTTATTAATAATTATGATATACGTGATAGAATCTGCTCTTTTCATGATCTCGTCACATCTCATCGCTGATTTCATTATTTATTAAGTAGTGAAAAAAAAAAAAAATAGACGTATGAAGAGACTGAGCCAAGCAGATACTTTCACCAATATATTCAATCTTACAGAACTACCGATCCCGCCGAAGAACTAAACACAATTATGTCTAACGAAACTGCAGTTGAAATACAGTCTGCTCCAGTGGAGTCTACAACCCAGCAAGACGAAAATAGCCCTAATGAACAACCTGATTTTATCCTCTTGGAAGACGACAATGAGGAAGGATTCGATGATTACGATGGACACTTTGACAACCCTACGGAACCGGGAACGGAAGAACCAAGTGAAGTTCCAGTCCCACCTGAATTAACGAAACATAACTCATTAGTGGAAAATGATGATTTTATTGCCTTTACTGATGATAGTTCTTCATCAAGCGAATCAGAATCTGAAATGAATAATAATAAAGAAGTTCAAGAATCCACAACTGTGAATGAAGATACAAAGCTGATTACAGATTATCCCTGGATTATCAACCACGATCATTCGAAACAAACAGAAATTGCGGACTGGTTAACTTTAGAGATTCAAGATTTTGTTCATTATATATCTCCCAGTAGAGAAGAAATTAAAGCTAGAAATGAAACCATTAGTAAAATCCGTCAAGCCGTAAAATCATTGTGGCCGGATGCAGATTTACATGTATTTGGCTCCTATGCCACGGATCTTTATTTACCTGGTTCTGATATTGATTGTGTAGTAAATAGTACCGCTGGTGATAAAGAAAATAGATCGGCTCTATATAAATTGGCCAAACATCTTAAGGATTCTCACTTAGCCACAGAGATTGAAGTCATTGCCAAGACCCGTGTACCCATCATTAAATTTGTGGAACCTGAATCTAGGATACATATAGATGTATCTTTTGAAAGAACAAATGGTCTTGAAGCCGCAAAACTAATTAGAGAATGGTTACAGAATACTTCTGGGCTAAGAGAATTGGTACTTATCATTAAACAATTTTTACATTCAAGAAGATTGAATAATGTCCATACCGGTGGGCTTGGTGGGTTTTCCATCATCTGTCTAGTGTATTCCTTCTTGCATACACATCCTCGTATCATCACTGATGAGATTGATCCCTTGGAAAACCTTGGTGTTCTATTGATTGACTTCTTTGAATTATATGGTAAGAATTTTGGTTATGATGATGTGGCAATTAGTATGACTGGGGGGATGTCCACTTATCTTTCGAAATATGATTGGAAAGAATTACATCCAATGAGGAACCCTTTCTCTTTAGCTATTCAAGATCCTGGTGATAAGACAAATAATATTAGTAGGGGTTCTTTTAATATTCGTGATATTAAGAAGGCATTTGCTGGTGCCTTTGATCTTTTAACCAACAGATGTTTTGAATTAGATGCCGCTACATTCAGTGAGCGTAAGGGGAAGAGTATATTGGGTAATGTTATAAAATATAAAGGGAAACAAAGAGACTTCAAAGATGAAAGAAATCTTGTGTTGAACAAGGCCATTCTTGAGAATGAAGATTATCATCAGAAGAAGAGAAGTCGGATTATCTACGATGTAGAAGATGAGGATGGTGAGAGTAATACTGAAAATAAAGAAAGCACGGTGGAGACGGATACTCCTCCCGCAAAGAAGAGGAAAAAGAATAAGAAAGAATCAAAGAAGAACAAGAAGAAGCTTAAAGATATGAAATCATCAGAGCGTACTACAACATTTGTCCCAGCGAAAGATGAAGAAGATGATGATTATAATCCATTATCCTTGTGAGAGAAGTGACCTTTTTTGATAGATATACCCAATTTGTAACAATTTTTTTATTAATATATAATATATCATATGCATGCATTTAAAAGGAAAGTTATATAGATCACAGCTTAGAAACCGCTTTTCTTGCCTTCTTTTTGTCACTGTGGAGCTTCTTGTTCCGCAATCTCGTTTCATTACTGTTCTTTTTAACCTTAATCCATTTATTCTTGGTTCTGGAATCAGTTTCTTCCGGGAAATAACAACAACTCTTGATTTCACTGATCAACTTATCAATGCAAATCTCCTTATTTGACATTCGAGACCGTGTCTTGTCAGATTGTACTACAATAGAGTCGGACACAGGAGAATAATATCTGAATTTCAGTGATGATTTTTTGGACCCCGGTTGTGAAAGCAATTGGTCTTGAACTTCTTCGGGAAACAACCCACACTGTGATACATTGTACACCGTTAATGTACATTTAGTACTCAGTTTATTAACATTTTGTCCACCGGGTCCACTAGATCTATCGTACCGAAAGTTCAATAGATTCTGAGGGAGAGTGTTTTTATTCAATTGTTGCACCCACAATTTGGCGCTTTCCGCCGAATAAAGTTGAATTTTGGAGCTTATTTTCAACATTTTGTTATATATCAAGTAGTTTCATTACTTCAAAGGCTTATCTGGTTATACTTTGTCATTTTGTTAGGTGTTTACTACAAGCGATGCCCTTTTCTTCATAAGAACAATATTTCAATTTAAGAAATTGGTTTTAGTCGTTTAAAGACTACAGCTTGAAACGGATCCAATAATATAAAGTGGTAAAAGTCAGCAAAAACCCCATCCTACAATACATATAAGAGTAATACTTCTATTAGTTAGATTGGTAGTTAGCAATACAGTTTTTTACCCTGGTTTAAAGGACAAATATGAAACGACAAGACACACGCAATGAGGAGCACAAACAACCGTTGCCGTTCCTATCTCATGAGCTGAAAAAATCTCCCTCAATGCCTGCTATACATAAATTTGGAAAGCATCATAGCCAGGATTCTACCTCGTTGCAGCAAAATTCGATCCATTTACGAGATATAGATAGCTTACATGGTGCCCTGCGAGCAGACATTGTATCTGTGGAGGATAGTTTAGTTGATCTTTACATGGATCAAAGTGAGGAGAGTCCCATACGACCACAGACACAACGTAGCACATCATTTGTATCCACAACTTTAAGGAGACAATCAGATATACCGGATCCACAACATTTTGATAGATATGGGTTTAAAAAGAAATCGCAATATATCTCTGAAGACGAATATGATCAATGGTGGGGGGAATATTCACAATATTGTATACGTAGGAAACATAAATGGCAAAACTTCATGCTAAAAAGTGGGTTATCATTGAATAATGATGCCCCAGAGAAGTTTCCTCCTCAAAGTGAGAAATTGAAAAGGTATGTTAGAAAGGGTATTCCGGCCGAATGGAGAGGTAGTGCATGGTGGTATTTTGCTAGAGGCGATGAGATGTTAAATAAGAATAAAGACCTTTATTCTAAACTTGTCGAAAAGATTGAAGCTGGTAAACGTAACAAAAATACTTTACGTGATTTAGATGTCATTGAGAGAGATTTAAACCGTACTTTCCCTGATAATATTCATTTCCATAGAGAATCGTTCCAGTCTGAGGAACCATTTATGATCCAAGCTCTACGAAGAGTTCTTTTAGCATTTTCTATTTATGATTCTGAGATTGGTTATTGTCAATCCATGAATTTCTTAGCTGCATTATTGTTACTATTTTTAAATGAGGAAAAGGCATTTTGGATGCTTGTTATTATTACCAAGAAATATTTACCCGGTGTACATTCTGTCAGTTTAGAAGGTGTAAATGTGGATCAAGGTGTTTTAATATTATGTGTTAAAGAATATTTACCTGAACTATGGGCAAAAATGGAGGCCTCGATGTTAAACTCTACGGCTCAAAAGAGCATCAATCAAATAGAGATCTTAAATAAATTACCCCCCATTACATTATCAACAGCGAGTTGGTTTATGAGTTGTTTTGTTGGTGTGGTCCCCATTGAGACTACTTTAAGGATATGGGATTGTTTATTTTATGAGAAATCCCATTTCTTATTTAAAGTTTCCTTAGCCATCTTGAAATTAAGTGAAGATGAATTATTAGAAAGGAAATTGTCCATATCGCAAAGTATTCTAGCTACTTTTAGTACAGAATCTTTGGATCATACTTCAGGTCCCAACGGTTCATATCGGAACAAACAACGAATTGAAGATATGAATCAAGATGATTATGATATGTTGTTATTCCAAGTGATTCAAACGTTTCCTAAGAAGTTACTAAATCCAAATGATATCTTTGAGAAAGTGATATTTAAGAAGAAAATGTTGTTAAACAAATTAGATCAAGAAGAAATCGATAAAGTTAGGAAATACGTTACATCACAACGAGAGAAATGGACGAGGTTTAGTAAGATTATGAATAAAGATAACAACAACAATAATAATAGTGCGGCCTTATTATATGGTGAGGCAAACAATAATGATGGAGGTAAGAAGCTTTGGTTGGATAATATTAGTATGAGCAGTGACGAAGTAATTGATACTTTAGCATCAGAGATGTCAGGGTTTAAAAGAATTAGTCTTACTGGAGTAAATTGGAATAATAACATACGAGCCAGAGTGAAATCCATTGGACAGAAGAAATAGCATATAATCCTCTTTTTTTGCATACATATAGACATAGAGAGAAAGAAGCGGGTTGTAAAGTTTATATATATGTATAATATACATTGTATATCTATAAATTATCTAATGATAATTGCGGGACATAGGGGGGATTATACTATTTAGCTAATTCCCATCCTTTTTGTAATCTTTCGAGAACTTTATTAGATTCCTCCTCAGAGGGGTATTTGCTCTTCAAGACTTGCTTAATATCATCCCAAGGAATAATAGACTGTCTGGGTTCTGGTTCTGGCACTATGGGTGTTTGCTCTAATGGGATATCTTCCGGATCCATTTCTTCTTGAACAACAGGTTTTGAAATCATCACATTAACCACGACATTATCTTGTTTAACCGGTAAATCCACAAGTAAAGTACTATCATGTAGAACTTTTCCCTTAATTAATAGTTTCAATTGTCCTAATTGTTTAATAGTTTGCTCTTGTTCTTTAATAAATTCTTTCACTTGTAAAATAGTTTCTTCTTCATTAAACTCATGTTCAATGGAGAACTTCGGTGGTCTAACACTTTTTAAAGTCAATTTAACCTTATTGGATGAAGAAGAAGTGGTGACACCGGTATCTCCCCTTCTCTTTGGATTATATTTATATTTCAAAGGTGGTAAAGCTACCCCCAATGTGTCCACTTGTCTTAACGGTTTTTGGTAAGAGGAAGAATATTCCGGGGCATTAATTGTGGCTAAGACCAAAAATTTATTAACGAAATCACGATCAGACATTATGTTGGTGGGTATTTGTAGTTCAAGTGAGTGGGGAATACGACAATATTTTCATCCATCCATATCTCTTCTTTCTAGAATTCAATATTTTTCATTTGAAATAAAATTTCAAGAATTTAAGAAAGAACGGAAAAGGTGAAAAAGGTAAATATCGAAAAGGAATAAACAGAGAGAGGGCAAGAGGTTAAGAAAGAAGTTTATAAGCATTGTGGAGTTGCGATAAGATGGTGGAAGATGACATATTGACGGATAGGAACCGCGAGTCCGATTCTATAGTGAAAACTGTGTCGAACAACCCACAGGGACCGCCATCAAACGATACGAGGAATCATGTGATTATCAATTTGCCGCCCATCATCAACCAACCAGTCAATTTCCATCCCATGAACCACATACAAGAGTCGCTTGAGGAAACAAACAGTGGCGGTAATGATTCCCAATCAGACGAGTCATCTGGTCCTTTATTTTTCAACTATCATGAGTTTGCAGAGACATATTATACAGAAGTTGGATCTATTCAAGATGGTCCCAAAGAACACGATAAGGACCATTCCTTGGTTGTCACTCATTTCCCCAATATATATTATACCCTTGGTTCCAAAGAATGGACCACAACAAGAATTGTAAGAATCCCGCGAGCTTATCATAAAAGAGTCAATTATCCATGTTTCAGTGAATATTTACCAGGACATGAACCTGCTGCAATTAAGGACCCCATAGATCTAAACACATTTATTTGCCAGGGTCAAATACCCAAAGATGGTCAATGGTACGGGTTAAGTTCAATATCGCCGTTATCCTTATATTTCACACCAGAAAGATTCCAAGAAATTGTCACGACTATCAACGGCTTGATTGAAAAGGAGTACCATTTTGGAGGTACATCCAATGTCATAGATTTATCTCTCGGGTTTCTTACTCTCGGTGTATACACATGGTTACGAGGTCTATTCAAAGGTAAAATTCCACCAGTGGATCAATACATTAGTGAATTGAACAATAGCCAGGAATTGACACAGTGTGGGGTAGAGATCATTCCATTGACGCGATCTGCGTATCTGTCACTGGACTTCCAAGTACCGTGCCCCAAGCCCAGGGACTAGAACTGGAATCAGGTGAAAACACCAAATGTGGAATCCAATTTGTGTCGTTTTGTCCAAGTAGTGCTTCTAATTAATTTAACAAATTCCCTCTTTGAGCCATTTCCTAATTGGGTAAATTGATCTCTCTCTCTTTTTTTTTTCGTTTTGCAACGCGAAATTTTTCGTGACTGAAAAAAAAAACTCGAAAAGTTGAAACAAACTCTCGATGAAAAAGATCAGTTATAAGCCTGGTGGTCATTTTCGCAGTTAGCCAATTTCGTAACTTATTTCATTTTCGTGGATTCGTGATTGCAGGAAAAGTTGGTGAGAGGAAGAAGAAGAAGAAGATCAGTTCACGAAATGTTTCAAATTGGATTTTAAACGCTTTTTTCTTTTGATCCAGTGGAAACAACATATGGAGGTTATATAAGTGAGGGCCCAAAGGACTATAAGATTCAAACCATGGTATCTTATTCTTTGCCATGGGTATGTTGACTGCAAGTCAGTAAAGATTCACTCGTCCACTCACTCATCCGCTCGCTTATCCATATTACAATGCAATATTATAAGAAATCTTTGAACATTTTAATGAAATCACCAGTCACTGATGATATGATTCAATATTTAACTAGAGTCACATTAAAAGTATTACCAAACAATAACAACAATAATTATCCATCTCCACCAACTAGTCCCAATGATTTAAAATCATTCGAACAACAGCAAAGATTACCATCTTTAAGAACATTTATTACTAGATTGGTAAGATACACCAATGTTTATACTCCAACATTATTAACCACTGTCTGCTATTTAAATAAATTAAGACGCATTCTTCCTGCTGATGCAAAGGGGTTACCATCTACTATTCATAGATTATTTTTAGCTTGCTTAATTTTAAGTGCTAAATTTCATAATGATTCATCACCATTGAATAAACATTGGGCTAAATATACAGATGGATTATTTACACGTGAGGATATTAATTTAATGGAAAGACAATTGCTAAATTTGTTGAATTGGGATCTTCGTGTCACTGAAGATGATTTGATCCTTGATTTACAATATTTATTAGACCCAATTAGAGAACATGTTATGAAAACAGAAATTCAAATCAAGAAAAGACAACAACAGCAACAACAACACGCTCAATCTTCATATTCATATTCACACCATAAACGTGTCCCATCTCCAATTAATAATAACCCCCATTCCCCATATCAAATCAGTAGTAAATTACATGAGAGAGATATATCAATTGGATCTAATTTAAGTTCTACCACTTTAGTGAATGGTAGTAGTAGTAGTAGAAGTAGTAGTCGTTCTGGATCAGATGTCAATCTAAACAAAAGAATAATAACGCCTACCAGTAATCATGCCAACCCATATAAACAACAAGAAATGTATCCAGCTTCCAATTACAATTGGTCCCTAGAACAACGTGTCTGAATGTTTTTACTCCCCTACTCAGTCTTTTAATAAATAATGATAAACCATATGATAAACGATACCCTTGGTGGCCATGTGCCCCCATACAACAACAACCATATATAAAGTTCTTTTCTTTTGCAATTAAGTAACAATATACTAATACAATAATATATTCTAGTGTTTTCTATATTTTTTCCTAAGCCCTAACATTCTCAGTGGAAGAACTCCACATTCCCAATGTCAAAACCCTAACGGTACCAAAGCCCTAAAAGAAATGATAGAAACCCTGCTTGTTCGTTTAAAACGAGGGGTTCCCGGAAAAACAGTGCGGCTGTCTCCCAATTAGGAAGTTCCTCCGCCTCGGGGGGTCGAAATTAATCCGCAGGGAAGAAAACTCTCCCTTGCATTTCCCCATTCGGACACCCTAATTATAGTCAAAAATGGGAAAGTGAGACAGGCAGCACTTTCCAGAACAGGTAACAGTTTCCCCATTGGGCGATTGCGTTGCCTTGTCCCTTCCCAAAATAGAAATTGGAGAAACGTAACAAAAGAACAAAATGGAAAATCTTGCAGTCAAACAATAGTTTATAGCAATATTCGATATTTTTTTTTATTGAGGCAAATTTCTGATTAATTTTAGATCTTTGTTAGGGATGCCACATCACTTGTTATAATGTCCAATTGGGCAATTTCCAAATAAAGAAGCAACCAAAGAGAGTTAATTAATTAATTAATTTAAACAAAAAAGATGAATCAGTAATTATCCTTGCTGTGGCTGTGTATATCCTTGTCTTTGCCTTCCTTGTCTTTTTTAGCAAAAGGGTTTCATAAATGTGTTTTTTCTAATGATTGCCAAAACCTTATCAGTTTTTGCTTAATTTTTTTTTTTTTCCATCTGTATATAAATGACTCAATTGGAACGTTGCTTATTTTATTATACTCCATCTTGAGTTATCTCATTTTTTTCCTTTTTATCTTTAAGAATCAATTGCAACCAAATACTTTATTTAGTTAATACTTATACAAACGCACTAAGCACAAACACATATACAAAACACAATGTCTGAAGAACAAAAGCAAGAACAACCAGTTGAACAACAACCAGTTGAAGAAACTACTCCAGTTGAAACCCCAGCCCCAGCTGCTGAAGAACCAAAGAAGGAAGAGCCAAAGAAGGCTGCTGCTCCAGCCAAGAAGACTGAAAAGAAGGAAGAACCAAAGAAGGAAAAATCTTTATTCAAGAAGATTTTTGGTATCTTCTCTTTATAAGATTCTCCCACTCATGAATCTTTAAAATTTATATATATTTAACTCTATAATATATCCTTTTATATCTGTCTATATATACACACATATTTTGTAATAACTAATAATTAATATCAATATTTTAACTCAAGCATTCTCTTTAGAATCCATCGATTTCGCTTGGAGTCCTGTTACTATGTTTATTTAAGTTAAAATGTGGTGTCTGGGTGTTTGGGTCCTCGAAAAATTTCAAAAAAATAAATGAGCGGTACGAGAATCGAACCCGTGTCTCCACCTTGGAAGGGTGGAATGATAACCACTACACTAACCGCCCATGTGTTGCTTGTTTTAAATTTTTTTCTGGAGATCGTGATAAAGGCCGGTTTTATTCCACTTTAAACATTTATTTTGCCATTAATGCATTTATCAGGTGCTATTTATTAGGTAGCAATCTTTTAAGTAAGGGATTTCCCATATGTTATACCTCTTTTCTCACTCATTCCACTATAGTAAATCGGCCTTCCCCCCTGTTTGTTACCCTTTTAGGAAATTTTGAAAAATTAATTAACAAAAAAAAAAAGTAAGAGATTTGAGTTGATCTTAACTATACGGAACAGTATATTACTTGCATATATTAAATTTAAACCTTCAAGAAATTGTAATAAAACAGCAAGGTATAAATACCAATCTACCAGCCAATCCGTCAATGACAAAGAGAAATAATACTGGTACTAAAGTGAAATATAATAGACACATCTCTTTCGATGATTTATCCCCTAGTTTTGTAGATGAAGAAATTCGTTTAATTAAAGATAATCATAGACATGTGGGGTTTAACAATAAATATATTCATATTCCACCACAATATAATCCTTTATATGGACAGAAGAGACCCAGTATAAAGGATCAACCAACTACTAAATCATCAGTAGAAATTTCTCATTTCAAGTTCGATAATACCAGGAATGATAATCATAATAATCAGAATTTATACACTAAAGGGGTAGTATCACAACAACGAAGTAGAAGTGAATCCCCCTTCGGAGGTAGACATTCTAGCAATAATAACACAATGACAACAGATGGGAAAAAACAGTACGATTTAACAAAACGGTTACCACCACCACCATCAAGATCAAGTTTGAAAAAGACTACTAGAGAACCAGATGAACAAGATCATATTGAAGATATCGATATCTCTAATATGGATCTAGACACAGAAGAAGTCATGACTGAAGAGACTAATGATAATACACAATTGAATTCTGGGTCTAAATATGGATACACTCAATCGTTGTTCGCAAACTTAAATGAAGTGGAAGATAGAGTTGCTAAGGGGAAATTAACATCACAATCTAATGCAACGTCCACTAACAATAATAATAGTGATAATAATAATAAATCAAGGAAAAAATCATTCGCTAATATGACAAATGAAGAATTAGCTGAATTAGAGAATTTTTATGTATCAAAGGGTAGATCCACGAAATCAAATATTGAAAATTATGATTTCACTCAAAAGAATACCATATTTTCAAATCCTGATTTATACAACAGTAAGACAAGTGCGGAAAATAGATTGGCTCAAGCAAATAAAGAAATTGCAGATACTTTAGCTGTTACATATCCATCAAGACCCGTAGTGGATCATAGAGCCATTTCCATGACTGTTCAAAATAGTCAATTTAGATCGTTTGTCACTTCATTCCAAAAGAAAGTTCCCATTAAGGATCAGAAGGAGAGAAGGTCATCATTAAGAGTCATTAATTGTTATATCTCTGGGAGAAGATACACATGGTCTTCAGTGGATTGGTATGTAGAAAATTTGGCTAAAGATGGTGATCATTTAATTATTGTCACTAGTATACCAAATTTTGAAGCCAAGATTGATAATATCCTCTATATTGAAAGACGACAAAAGAAGAAAGTTGAAACGATAAATAAAATTATGGGTGTAGATTATCATCATCATCCTCATAGTAATACAAATAGTAAAACCAATTCTCGAAGTAATAGTAATGATAATATTAATAGCAATAATGATAATGATAATGATATGACATTTAATAACACAATTAGAAACAAAGATTTGCCTTTATCAAAGGGTGTAAGATTGGAAGCCATTTATAAAGAAGCAAGAGATGCAACAAGATCAATTCTTGAATATTATGCAGGTAGATTACAGAATAAGATTGTTAAGATTACCGTAGAATTAGTGAAAACAGATTCTACTAAAGATGCAATTACAAAATCTGCAGTTTTATATAAACCACACGCTCAAGTGGTTAGTACTGTATCAACAAATATTCAAATTAAATTTAGAAATGGTAATGTTAAATTACCATTTTTCATGATGAAATATTATCCCATGCCAGCATTTATTGTACCATTTGAATTTATTCATCCCAAGAAATTAACTGAGGAGTGTAATACAGTTGAAAAGAAGGTAACACGATCAAATAGATTATCATGGTTAGATGAAACAATACACCAAACGTTATATAATCCGTTTATTTCGGGTCATCCACATTCTGATTCACATCAACATGAAGAAAATGAACAAGTCCGTGATTCAGATGGTGAAACAGATGATGAATCAGTGACGTCAGTCAATGATTATTTCCCCATGGATCCAAAAGTACAAAAAAACATTACGTTATTTGAAGAATTAGGGTACGTAATCCCAAAGACGTCAAGAGAGATCTTATTACGAGGGAGTGATGATATTTCATCATGATAAAGATGGTAAACGATTAACCCCGATCACATCCCGTTCTTCAAGACGTAGTTCAAGAGTACAATTAGGTGGATCTACAAGTAGTCTTTATAAAGTGAAATCGCTGATCGTGGATGACGTAGCAAGTGGGCATACAGTGGATTCTGAGGTGACCTCAAACTCATCTTCATCAATCAGAAAGACTAAATCTGTCGGATCCCCTTCACAGCGATTGTCTCCCATGAGTTCACATGGGAATAAGATAAATATTGGTAAGAAGAGTAGTAATACACCCTTAACCAAATACAAGACGTTCGATCCAGCCACATCTAAGAAGAAATCACATCATAGTCACCACCGTTTATCGCCGGTACAGCATACAAATAGTAATTCTACCAGCTCTTTATCACATCATAGTAGCAATTCATTAAAGAAAAAGGTTCCAATAAAGACAAGTAGTCTATCCAGTAAAGAAAAGGATAAGAAGAAGAAGAAATCCGGGTTTGGATCCATGTTCAGTAGTTTCTTCAAGTGAATATACTTACTACTACTAAGTTATCTACTTGTAAATGTCACGATACCAAACGGCGCAAGTGAACTTTTCAGGAGGGATTCCCCTGGCAAATCTTCTTCCAAAAACAATATATAATGAAGAACCAAGAAGAAATCATCACCGTAATGTATTTCACTTACTCCAAGCATTGACTAATGAACCATTTCAACTATAGGTATCCATCACATCGCACATATTATATACGCATACATAACACATACTTTTAAGGACATATCATGAAATTAGACTCACATATATTATACTCAGAGGCCCAACGAGCCGTAAAGACCCCCCAGTTCAAGTATCTGATGGTGGGACTGGCCTGTGGTGCCATGATGCCCACTATCTACGCCAGGCACTACCGTCTTCCTGCACAACAACAACAACAGCAACGTATCATGTTACTTCCAAAACAGTCTGAAGAGAAGAAACCGGCTAAACTACATCGTCTCAGTGCCATGGGGGATGTCGATGAGGAGAACACGTATATGTTGATCTCATCGATCTTATAATTGCATATCTATACCTAAATACCTTATTTAATCATATATCTACTCAATTCTGTATAACGTTTTTGCCAATGAAAAATTCTTGTATGAAAAATTCAGGGAATATCAAATCAAATCCATTTGAAAAGTCCATGTTAAAAGTTAAGAAGCTTGTATTAAAAGATATAAGCATACGAGTTGTAGAATAGTGTAATATAAAAGAGCAAGTTATTATGGGCAAAGATTTTTATCGTGAGGCAAAATTATCTGAAACAGGGGAGGACCAAATTTTGGATCCTGCTACTAATCAACTGATAAATAATCAACCAAATAAATTGGTTCAATTTATTCATAGACAACGTCAACGATTAGTCGGTGTTCTCACCCGTGGAGAAAATAAATTGCAAGATATTAACGCAAAATATCAAAGAAAGGAGCAAGAAATAAATAAAGATGTGGCACAAATTGTGACTGATCCAAAGGAAAAATTGATCCCCGGGTTAACTTATACTATGTTGGGTATAATGACAGGTTCAATTTTAACACGTAAGAGAGCCATATCAAGTAAGATTTTGGTACCCATGATCTTTGGGTTAGCTTGTTTTGATTATACATTACCACAAACAGCCAATAATTTAAGACATCGTGTTTATCAATGGGAATTAAAAACTTTCCCCGTTTGGACCGAGAAACAGGATGAAATGTTGATGGAATGGAATGAAGGTTTACAAGATTTAAGAGATTTTAAAGTGAAAGTCTCCAAATGGTGGAATAGTGATTGATCTGTATAATTTTCTATAAATATTTTATGTAATTTTGAATTAAAGACGCCCGTGTATATATAACATTATTAATGTATGAATATGAGAAGAATAAAAGTTATCAACTATATTCATTAAAGCGTAATAAATAAATAAATAAATAAATAAATAAATAAATAAATAAATAAATAAATAAATAAATATTTATATAAGACAAGGAATTCGAAAGGAGAAAAAGGACTTTTTAAATAGTTTATCATCAATTAAAATAAAATAAAATTCGAGATGAAGATTAATTCTACTTCTTTAAACCAACATCAACAGTAGTCATCTTTGGACCAAATGGTTCATAATGAATCATATCGTCTTTATGTTCTAATAATTTCAAATTATCAATCATTGATTGCATAAATTCTAGTGACCCACAAATGTAAACATCGGCATGATTTGGTACATTAGTTTGTAAGAAATTAGAATCAATACGACTATGGACACTAGTGTGAACAAAATATCTCTTGACATTTTTGGCTTTGGCTAATAATTCAGCAACATGTTTTGTAAATGCCTCAGCTTGTTCATTACGAGAAGATTGGATCCAAACAATTGGTCTTTCTGGATTGTTATTAACTTGATATTCTAACATGGACAATAATGGAGTCACACCAACACCAGAAGCTAAAAGAACCAAGGGGATATCATTTTGTTTGGCCAAGTCTTCATTTAATGCGAAATCACCTGCAGGGGCACTTAACTTAATGGTATCCCCCACTTTCACTTCATTATGTAAGAATTCAGAGACTAACCCAGCTGGATTATTTGCACTTGTCTCTAATCTAACAGCAAATTTCAATCCATTTGTGGTATCAATGGATGAAATGGAATAATGACGTAAAGCATCATATTGATTATGATCTCTTGTTGGATGAGTGTTCACAGTGATGTATTGTCCTGGAACAATCGTGGGTACCACTAACCCTTCCTGTGGTTTTACAGTAAATTGATAAATGTCATTAGCGACTTTCTCCTTCGCAACAACAGTAAATGGTTTCCAACCTGGCCATGCCTCGTCAGCATACATTTGCTTCTCAACTGAGATGAAAACATCAGCAATTTCACCATATGCTTCACCCCAAGCATTAATAATAGCGGGAGTAGCAGCATCACCAAGAACTTTTGAAATGGCTTTTAAAAGATATTCACCGACAATAGGATAATGTTCAGGTTTGATTTGTAAAGCACGATGCTTGTGGCCGATTTGTTTCACATGAGGTAATAATACAGATAAATCATCGATGTGTTTGGCTGCGGCTAAGACAGTGGTAGCTAAAGCAGTAGGTTGAGCACCTTTCATTTGATTGGTCTTATTGAAGATGTTTAATAATTCAGTATGTTCAGATAACATCATCTTGTAAAAGACAGTGGTGATTTCGGTACCATGTTCTTCTAAGACAGGAACAGTAGCCTTGATGATTTCTCGAGTACTAGCGGATAACATTTTGTAGAGAGTGTGGGAGAGTTGTAGGGTTATTATTATAGTGTGTGATGACTATTTGGTATGTTTATGATTAATGCGAATATATATTCTTAGAGAAGAGGATAAACAAAATCAAAACATGATGGTTACTTATATATCCGGGGGAGGATTCAGTGAAATCACAAAAACGTTTAATATATCTGGGGGTCCATTCTTGATTCCGTTAAGTCCTTGGGAGTGAATATATTCTTCTAATTTCACTAATGAAAAGGAAAAAGAAAATAAAAATAAAAAGCAAGTAATAATAATAACATCAGACCACTTTCCTTGATCGATGCTAACTGGAGGATAATCCTCGGTTCAGTTAAAAATGGCTTTTTTGATAGTCTGTAACACCTGCCAAGGCACCTGGAGACATCGGATACTGTCTGGCTCTATTGAGCAGAGGCTGTTCTCCGGTAATCCCCTGTGGACTATTCAGGCAACCTTCCATTGTGGGAGAAGAATGCAGTGGGTTCTGTGCCAATCTTGCTTTGATCTCGACCTGCAAATCGTCTCGAGCTGCTTTTTCCAGCCTGCTGATTTGTCCTCTCAGGCTGATTTCGCTATTTTTCTTTCATTTTTGTGTCTTCGAGGCCCGCACGGCTGTAGCACTTTTTCTCGAGAAACACTTTAAAACGTGGTAGTAATATAGTAGTGGTACAGTGGTAGTACAGTAGTGGTAATCCCCAGGGATGCCAGAGGACAAGGACCATTTGCTGGAGGGGTCGGGTAAGGTTTGCGAAGAGGTTGGAAAACATAACCTTGGTATTGGTTGGTTCATCGTAACTGCTACTGAGAAGGAAATAACACAAAAACATAATTTATGAATTAGTAAGCAGACTCGCTTACTCGTAATAAAGTACAGCTGGATTGGAATTGGAATACGATACTTCGAGACTGAAGATACATTGTACGCACCAATTCCATTCTACCACGAGCACCTTCGTTCCCCCCAGTGGTCCTTGGGATTTGAAAAGGTTCTTAAACTGTTTCATTTGTGATTGTTGATCAGTGATGAGAATGTATTCAGGAACATCCTTTTCGTTACTTTCATTTGTGGGGCTTTCGGTGGTCGTTCCCGTTTCCCTCTCTACTTGTGTAGCGCCTGGGTTACTTATAACATCCTCTTGAGTGAATTTTTTCTTTAACACATTGATGGTTTCAATACCATGACGTTGTAAAATAGTCTTCAAAGTCTTTGTACCACCTTGGATATTCGATGGGATGTTAACTGCGGTAATATTAGCTCGGGAAAACACTTTACTCTCTAATGAAGTCTTGGCCAATATGAATGGATCCATTTCAGGTATACGATACTCTTCTATATCCAAATATAATTTGCCCACACTCGTCATAGACCCATTTTTAATCAATTTCAATAAATCTGTAATAAATGTAGGTAATAAAGCATATCTTAACGGTTCAAAACTGAAACTCAATAAAAATTTCATCGTTCTTAATCTTCTTGGTGCAATCACAGCGTTTAATAATGTGATGTTCTTATCCGTAATCTCATCATAGATGGTAATACCCACTAATTTCAAGATTTCTTTATCTACTTCAGTGATCTTATCAAGACATTGCGTGGCAACACAATGTATATCGTATATGGGTTGAATCTCCTTCATGGAATGAGATATGATCTCTTCTGCCTTCTCTTCAGATCTCTTTCTCTTAACACTCCTTCTTGCTGGAGAAGAGCTCTTAGATGGGTCCGTTATTGGAGTAGTGGGTATAAGTGGCTCAAGCTCTTTCTGCGAAAGTAATTGCGAGGCTGGATTACGGTTTGAACTAGTTTGCTCTTTTGTCGCATTATTACTCGGAGCCCCTGGAGATGTCTCCTTAATGTTTTCTTGTTCATTCGTATTAGAGGTTTCTTTAACAGCTTGCTGCTCGTTAATATTCGATTCCACTGGCTTAGATAAAAGAGGTATTTCCGCAACGGCCTCTCCTATCTCCTTTTTATCTTCTACGGATGATACGCTACTGGTTATAACAACATTTTTACTTCCTTCATCTTCCACAATCTTTTCCTCGTTTCCATAATCAGATTCACCCGTTGAAAAAGCATCTAAATCTTCATCTGAACTTACAAGATTTCTAGGAATCAGTTTGAAATCACCAAATGGTAATACTTTATTAACTTGAAAAGTCTTAGTCAACCATTGAGAATTGACCATGGGGATATTATTATTATAAGCATGTACATATTTATCACCAAATCTCATCCCCACAATTAACACATCCACATTCTTGTCAAGATTTGCCACTGGAGTGCCACCAAGCATTTCAATTTCTTCAATTATCTTATACCTTTCCAATCCAAAAAATTGGGTGTAACATATTTCCATCCCATCGCAAAGTTTATTTTGTGTTTTACTAGGTATCTGGTAATACATCTCTTCAGATGATGGAGTGATAAACCGTTGTTGGATAATACAATCCATCACCCATGCAATATTCATTTTAATTGAAC
>JAJLXW010000568.1:4821-21674 GCA_030571515.1 Monosporozyma aquatica
GTCTAAATAGCTGTTAGAACACTATCTGCTGACTTCTATTCCACAGCATGCTTGTTTCCTCTTTCTTGTCTGAAAATACCATATTTTGAACTTTGTTCTGGGTAATGAGTTTTGTTGAAATTATTAAACTGTTTAATTTATTCCCAGAGATCATCTTGAAAGATAAACTTGAAATTCACCGCAGAAAATACACATATATTTACCAGAATTTCCCTCAACTGACATTATATTAGCTATTAACAATACTGGCACACTGATTTACTGAATTTTTGGCTAATCTTCCCCTATAGGTCCCCCGTCATATACTTGAAATTAGAATCTACCAAATATGTTAGTTCCTCCTGCAGGATTTGGTATTGCAGAAGAAGGCGTCTACCGATGTTCCAAGGTGGAGACATTAAATTTATCATTCTTAGAAACATTAAATTTGAAGACAGTGCTGTTTATTGGGGGGCAAGAACCTTCGAAGTTCTTTCAAGAATTTTTCAATAGATCGTCAATTGAATGGTCTCTTCTAAGAATTGCAGATCTCTCCTCTGCTTCTACTGTGACGACCTTAGACAATCATCGACGGGTGGGTATACATCCCGGCCAGTCTACTGGAAGTAATGTCGTGCCGTCAAGTGATTGTTCTTCTCAACCATTCATAACGAACAATACAGGAAGCATGAGGGTTGATAATTCCATTACAACTAATGGCACCTTTAGTTTGAACAATGAGCATCAAAGTGATGGAACTACCACTACTAATAATGATAAAACTGAGAATGGGAATAACTATTCTTTTAAAAGTAGTTATAATACCCATAGGGAACCCTCATTTGCTTTAAACGACTCAACAGATTTAATGTTAATAAAATCAACATGTCTTAGGAAAGCATTCAAGAAATTATTAAACTCTCAGAATTATAACCTACTACTAGTGGACAAGACTGCATTAATTGTGGGACTATTAAGAAAGATTCAAAAATGGAATATCTCTTCGATCTTAAATGAATATAGACTTTATTCTGGGAAACATAGTTCATATTTTGCAGAAACCTTTTTAGAATTGATCGATATTAGAATTGAGCAAGATAATGAAACATTGGATACCGACAAGATAAACATGAATAATTCATTGCAATCCAACTTAATTGCAGAAACCCAATTTCAAGAAAGAAAATTATCAAATTGTGTTGTTATATCAGAGGAAGATTTATGTAAACCACCAGAAGTGCCGAACCGGCTAATAAATATGATCATGGAGGCGGAAAGAAATGAGAGACAACAGTTATTACGAAAATCTAATGATACGTTCATAAGAAAATTAGATAGAAAGGATTCAGATTTGGGAATATTCGGACACCGATACAGGCTAGCATTTAATAAGAAAGAGAATGGTAGGTATGAATATTATAAGTCATATAATCTTAGAAGTCAAAAAAGGAAACAAATTGTAAACAGCAATGGTAATACAAATATCCTAGCAAGTCAAACCTCCGGCAGTAAACTATTTAAGAATATGAGTAATGACAATGAAGACAGAGAAAGTTACGACGAAGACGATGATGACGTTATAACACTAAACATTCCAAAAGAATCATTACTTCCGTCCTGGTTCATATATCAAAGAGATTTATGGGAAAAAGATAACGTCCCTGATGTGCATCATTTCTATAAAGAACACATCTTTGTTTGAAGGATTTCTGTTTTTCTTTGAAGATATATAAGTATATAACTATCAACACAGGAGGTGCCCGCATTCATAATATTTCTCGTAATGGAGAAATATCCTCCAGTATTTGTCTGTTCACCTGTGATTCGTCATCATCAAAGCTTAAAGAAGAGTTATCTCCTAATGCTCTCGGTTGGAAGGTGATCTTAACAAGAAAAATAATCGAAAAGATTGCCACAATACCAGCAACTATCAAATATACTATACTTAATGATAAATTTCTTGTACCTGTAACACCTAAAGTAGTCAGTACAAAAGATTTCTCACCACCAAATATGGAAGTAGGATAATTTAGACCTATTTCCATTATATATTTTCCCTTTGGTAGATGAGTAGTCTCATTTTTCAGTGCTAATTTATAGAACTTAGGTAATGCTGCAGTTCTCATCCATACTTGGAACTCTTCCCATTCATGGATATTTGGAATATTGTCATCAGTATATCCGTCAGGGAATTTTTTCATCCAATTTGGAGGAGGCACTATTTGTGATGCATTATATTGGGTCTTCTTGAAATGTTTCCGATCAATACCCCATGATATTTTCTTATTTGTTAATTGATAATCTCCAGTATCGTTGCCGGCAGCTGTCAATGTATGGGAAAAAGTGTCATTAAACATTGAATTGGCAATGAGCCCACAAGGGTAAATTGCTTTTTCACCAATACCTCTTAAAGGTTTACAATTTGTATCTAAATCTTCATATTTCAAAGCTTTACCTCTAATCTGTTTTCTGTCAAATGACTGGACATATTTCCTGTGGTTTTGATAGAAATTGGTTAGTTTGTAATAGACATAAACTGACTTGTTAATCTCATTTGGTATTTCAAATTGAATTTGACAAATATCGTTATCATTTTCGTCATCATGGCTTAATTTCCACGAAGGTTTATCACTAATCTTACTTTTAAAATGGTATTTAACATATTTAGAAGGAATTTCAGTGAATTTATCGCTGGAAGCTATCTGATCACATTTACTGTAATTGATAGTTAAATCTTGTACATGGTTACTACTTACCATCAAACCAATACCAACTGGAGTGAAAATACATGCAATTAATATTAGTAGGGGCAGTACACTCTGTGGAACCAGAAGTGGTTGCCAGGATTTCAGTCTTTGTTGCCTGAAAGCTGTATTAGGTGGCTTTTTGGATAGTGGAACCGTATTATCACTTTCAATGGGGTCCTTCTTTCTGAAAAATAAAAACATCTATATTCTTAATGTGCTAAAACTAACTCACCACAATTTCAATTCCCTATTACACCGTGATCTTGAACTGTTAATGTTCCTCCACTGGTGTTTTACTCTTCTTATTATCACATATAAAGTCTTCTTCAATCATTATATGAAAAAAAAAATATTTCAAAAACGAAGACATATATCTCATTATTGTATAGTATTGACAAGGGACATCTATATGTGCTATATATTTGTATAGCTAAGATGTATCTATATATATTCATGTCTACCGGTTATCATTTGGAAGATCCTGCCATAATGGTGTCCTGCTTTGCAACAGAATCGGAATTCACAGTAGTATTATCAATGGTATGTTTCAATAACATCTTGAAAATCTTTTCCACTTCTGGTACAGCTTGAATAAATGGTAATTCCAACAACCTATCACCTTCTTTACGGATTAAATGGGAGAACAACACTGTAATACCCCAGGGATGTGGCTTATTCACAATAACTCTCTCCAATAAACATCTTAACATGATTTCTTGTACTTCTGATTGATTATCACCAAAGGCTTTTGAATTGAACATGTTCGAGAGTACGTAGATAAACCAATGAGTGTGGATATTTGGATACCTTAGCTGTTCAAGCATCACTTGTAATACCTGGAATCTCAGTTCTGTAGATCCTTCATTGATCATATTAAACAACAATGTGTAATATGACGATTCAAGGTTGAAGATGGCACTAGATGAGGTTCTTTCATTTTCTATACCAGCTTCGATTCCAACATGTAAGACAAGGGCTCTAACTAATTTAGTGTCGATACTCAAATAGTCATATCCTACACCGTTGCGAAGGTCATATTCGGTTCTGTACATGACATTCATAATTGTTCTTAATAAAGAGTTTGATGGAATACGTCAGATTAATTATCCACAGGTTTCTTGATAGGTAAAATATCATTAATTGGATCATAGAAGACCTGTGGTCTTCTTTCGCATGTTTCAAGATCTTCTAGCTTTAATGCTGGGTCATATGGATTTGGAACCATCATCTTCTTTGGAATGGTAGATAAAATGACATTTCTCAATTGGAAGTATGTGTTTGGAATATTGTTCATTAATTCATAATGATTTTCAATCAAAAATTCAGGGAAATCATTAGATATACCAAGAACGATACGTAACGAACCCTTGTAGACCACGGAAACGGCATCAGAAACAGAGTCTTTTTTAGTATATGTATCCAAAAATTTAAACAAGTCAATAATCAATAGCATAAACTTTTCCCAACCATTTTTATCAGGTAGCCCTAATATGATTGGCAAAAACATTCTATGGGAAATCAACGATACCCATGCAAAGGTAAAACCGAAGAAAGCGAATGGTTGCATGGAATGCAAAAATGATGCAAATATGTTATAAAATTCACTATCAAATTTGCGCAATTCTTTCTTTGTCTTGGAATCATTAATGGCTGCAAATTTACGACCACGAATCTTAGACCATTCAAAAAACAAGTTAGAAATTAATCTGAAGTATGGTCTTTCATTGAAATTACCAGAATCTTCTTCGTGATCCTTGGAGAATACCAATAAGATAATAGAACACAGGGTATTCATATATTCCTTTCTGCTATATTCTGTAAATTCTTGAACAATCAATAATTTGATTATCAGCTTACTCAATGCATCAATCGCAGTAAACACATCACTAGTTGGGTCGCTTTCTTTAAATGAGTACACTGAAAGCTCGAGTCCTGCTTTGATAAATTTAATGACATTATCACTGTCTGAAAGTATACCTTTGTCCATCAACTGGCGAATAAAGACTACCACTATTTTATCATCATAATCAACTCTTTGTAATAATTTAACCCATTCGGTGAAAACAAGATAATATTTTTCGACGGCGGAAATCTCAGTATCATCCTTAACAGGCAAAATCTTTTCTTTTTCAAATTCCTTTAGGAACTTCTTCACCTTGCTATCATCCATAGAACCCAAGTATTCTAGAGTTCTGACGAAATCCATTCTCATCAACAATGGTTTATCTGACAAAACAACGTCTTTTAATAAGGCGATTACAAAATCAACAGATTTTTCCATCTTTTGTTCCATGGTGGTCACTAAAATTGTGTCTAATTCAGATGCTTCAATTAATTTAACTTCTAATAAAGATCTAATAACCGGAACATCAAATTTTCTAGTGTCTAAAGCATAGATTAGCCACCAAACAACATCCTTTCTAGCCACCATCGACAAAGAGCATAATTTTTCCAATAATAGGGATAGAACTTCTCTACACAATGAACTTTCGCTTGTGGCGAATAAACTGTTCACAACTGCTTGAGCAACCTTAAGAGCTAATTGGTCTTTCTGTGGGCTTCTAGCAATGAATGTAAGAATTTGGAAAATAATATTTTTAATCTGATTTTGTTCGCCTAAATCACTTAACTTCGTCTTCTCCGCATTTTCTTTAATTTGAGCGACCAAAACATCCATTAAATGAACTAATACTCTGTGATTTTGTTCAAGTTCAGTTTGAACAACTGGCTGCACTTGAGGAGCCTGAACGGGAACTTGCTGTTGTGATAAAGAAGTCGAAGCAGCATTTGCTTGTTGTAAATGGTTCACATTACTTTGTTGTCCTTGTTGTAATAAAGTCTGTTGCATTTGCTGTTTAGCTAAAGGAACAGATTGACTAGCCAAAGTTTGATTTTGATTGGAAAGTTTTATGTTTTCGGTACCTGGAATCATATTACCGAAATCTTCATATATTCTAAACTGTTGCTGAGTGATACCTGAGTTTTTCAAACCAAGAGGCTCAGGTAAGGATAAGGAGTAAAGGTTACCACTTGGATCCAAGAATGGTTGATCAGCTCTTCTTTCCTGATGGTAACGACGGATGGCAATTGCTTGCATCAATGGCTCAGTAATTTCTTGTGCGGCTCTTTCCATGGCGGCTTCTTCAATGAGAGTTAGCGCTAAACCAATGTTATCGTTGATGGCGGCATCCAATTCTTCGATTGGAGATCCTGGTAAAGTGACCAAGTTAGGAGCAAGGGATTGCGTTGTAGCACGGATCGCATCTCTTAATAACTCAATAGATGTTGCACGAGCTAGACTTAAAGCTAATTGTCTCACCATCGTAAGAGCAGCAACCTTCAATTTCATTTCATCCGCCTCAGTAGCAAAATCCTTTACAACAATCTTACTAGTGGTTACAACGGCAATATTGGAAGATTTCTCTACAGCAGGTACTAGGATTTCACGAACCGACTTAGCCAAGGCAATTTGGAAGACACGCTTCAATTCTGGATGAGTAACAAAGACAGTAGATCCAGATAAGTTGTTAAATGGTGTTTCATTGGTGAAAGCATTTGTTTCAGGTGTGAAATTATTTTGTTGTTCATTAACAAGAGGCATCATCTGTTGTTGTCTTTGTTGATGCATGGCTATTTGTTGTTGATACTGTTGCATCAAAATACCTTGCTTTTGATGTTCCAGTTGTTGTTGCTCAAGGGTCATTGCATTCATATTACCAGATAATGTATCAACAACATTTGGTGCTTCAATAAAATTGGTTGGCTTCAATTCTGTCATCGATAATTTGAAAGCTTTAAACAAAACTTCAACCTCAAATGTTAAACTTAGTTTCCAATTAGCCTTTTCATTCAGCTCTAGTAATAACTTTAAGATTCCTAGAGTCCATGGATTTGGTGGTCTAAAAATTTTTGATTCTGTAGCGTTCTCAAGAACTTTTGTTACAAATGGAACCACAATTTCAAGTCTATTTTCGGTATAAGCCTCCAATAATAGTTCCCTAAAGGCCACATCCTTATGTCTGATTGGCTTATCAGATCCTAGTGTTATAATACCCAACCATAATGCTAAATTTTTTAAAATCTTTCTATCGATGGACTGTACATCTTTAGCCCCAATGAATACATACAACTGTCTTAATGTCGTACTGTAAATACAACTGTAAAATGCAGGAGAATCAATAGCTGTGATAATCTTTACGTACAATTCATGATAGTTGGGCTCAGTCTTTGCTCTTTGATTGACTAAGTAGTTGGCGAACCATCCAAAATAGTTTGGTTTTAAAGCTTCTTTCAAGTCAGGAATCTTTGTCTTGAAATTATCCAAAGTCAAATTATTGACAATAAATAGAACCTTTTCCATGACCTCCTTTGGTGGATTTTCTTGTGGAACTGGTGAATTCCATTCCTTAACAAAGAAATACTTTTGTGGGATTAACTCCACTGGAGCATTTGTCTTTTCAGCTTTGACCCGTGCAGACTTTTCAGAAGCTTGAGAAGCATCAAAAATAAACTGATAAACTTGAGTTTGTGTTTGTAAGCCAGGCACATCCTTTAGAAAATCCTTACAGTATTGAGGGAAATCAGCCAACCTCATTCTAAATGCATAGACTGCTTGGATAGCAAATTTAAACATCTTCGATTCAGGACCTTCTTTAGCGAAGGCTAAAATTTTTCTTAATGCAACATCAAGGATGAAACCAGTAAATATATTGAATAATACCATAGAACCGAACAAGACAGACGTAGTAGCCAATGCCTCTAATGGATAATCTTTGAAAAACACACATTCTGCTAAGATAGCATGCGTAATGCATGCAAACACATCTTGATCTCTAACGTTATCACTGTCCTTTAGTTTTCTTAGAATGTCCACAACCTCTTTGATAGATAATTCACTACTATACATCTTTTGTAAATACCCTTGCATTTCTTCTTCAACGTCGGTAGCGAATGGACTGAACTGATCGGAAGTAATAACCTCATCATGTGTGTTACCGATACTGATAATCCTTGGAAATGTAATAATAATATTATATTGTAAGTTTTCATATCTTTCCAATTGCAGATCGGTAAAAATCATATCATTCAATATGGTGATTAAAAATTTCAATGAGACAAGATCAAAATTAGTGGTTACATTAAAATCAGATGCTGAGCCTTCATTGACTTGATTTTCTAATTTATTGAGGATAATATCGATGTTAGCCACACTTAGGTTATTCCTAATGAAAGATTCAAACCCACCCCAACCAGCATGAATAGCTTGTGGTGAAATATCAAACATCGTATCAAATGGAGTGTGATTTATGAAATGATCTAATTTATCTTGCTTAATCAATAATTGGAAGAATTGGTTCAAACTAACATTCTTATTTCCAATTAACTTAGTCCCAATTTCAATTAATAATTTATCCTTATTAGGTAAAAGTGGTATTATCTCGGGGAAATCCTTAGTGATATTAGCCGATTTTTGATATATTTGGATAAATAAAGTGACAATAATTTCATCAATAATATTTCTATTTTCAATTAGAAGA
This sequence comes from Monosporozyma aquatica, assembly GCA_030571515.1. Classification (NCBI taxonomy): domain Eukaryota; kingdom Fungi; phylum Ascomycota; class Saccharomycetes; order Saccharomycetales; family Saccharomycetaceae; genus Monosporozyma; species Monosporozyma aquatica. Next base: position 13,085 of record JAJLXW010000568.1, read on the forward strand.
GTGAAATGCTTTAAATTTTTCGTCAATGCTAGATATAAATATTCTGGAACAGTGGTAAAATCTTGGAAGAAAAATTCTTGAAACATAGCGAGTCTTGGATTATCCTTTAATTCATCTCTAACCAAAAACAGTTCCAGATCTAATGTGGCCACTGATGTTAAGAATAATAAGGATTTTTGCCTGTTCTCTACAGTGTCTGAGACTCTTTTCAATTTTGGTATATTTAATAAATCTAAACAACCTTCATCAGCACTCCATGAATGTAAATAACATGATAACAATAGCTTAAAAGATATATTCCAATCACAACTGAAAAATTGGTCAATTAAATTCCCAGTTCTTAATATAGCCAATAAACAGTTTATAGATACTTTTGTAGCATTTATTGGTATATTCATGAAATATTTGGTGGATATTAGATTGAAGACCCGATTCCAATTGATTAGACTGTTAGAAGTGCTTTTCTTTAAACAACTAGATATTTGTTCACCAATTTTTAGTGCGTCAGCGGTTGTTGATGGGGTGAACCAACTACCTTTTATGGTGTGTTGTAGCTCTTGAGAACCGGGAGATAATATTTCAGACAGTAATAATGCGATCATATCATTTAAACTTTCTCCCGTAATGGAGGAAAGTCCATCAGCTAATTTAGATTCGAAATCTTTACTTGTTGGTTGATTAATCAAATTAGATAAGAATGTAGAATGATTCATGGTAAATTCTCTATAATGTTTCTCTAAAATTGAATGTTTCTTAATTGGATCAATTATAAATGGGTCGATATTATGGTTTTCTAATAAACGAGTAAAATCACTAAATGCTAAATTTGTTTGTTCTTCAAATTGAGTGTTACTTAATACGTTAGTAATCAAAGAAGTGATAAAATCTTGATTTTTAAATGGCAGTTCCTCCAAATAATGGAACAATAATCTATGAATTAAGTTTTCTTCAGGAGATAATTTATGTTTACCCTTAATGTCAGTGGAACAAAGAGTAATGAGTCTTTGCCAATATTTGATAGTGAGGATTTCAGTGGCGGAATCTATATATTGGTTAATAGATTCTTCAATTTGATCAAAATTGGTCTCTGTTAATGTAGTAAGTAAGAGACTGATATGAGAGATGATAATATTAATAGTGTCCTCCTTTTTCTCTAATAAGTATTTTTCTTCCAGGTTAGAAGGCATATACCACTATTACTGATGCCTAGAGAAATGTGAACAGAGAACCGGAAGTTGTGTGTAGGGGGATGAAAGAAAATAAAGTACTAAAACAACAGTTGATATTATTTTTCAAATATGTATTTTCTTTATCCCTATGAAAAAGTTACTTTATATGGTTATATTTTCTAGATCCAATTGATGAACGTAAAAAAGGAACTAAAAGGTCAAAACTAACAGAAAAAGAGTTAATGCAGAGAGTGTGGTACGTTAAAGGCGGGTTATGTATCTGTATGACCGTGTACCTGTATAAGCTGTATGGCAATATATGTATCTATACGTGGTTTCTGGAACTCAACTGGGTAAAATTAATGGTTAAAAAATGGGAACAGTGTGTCTTCAATTCGAATTTTTGTTTATTTTTCAATTCTTTTTTTCCTTCTAACAGTGCCGTGGTGAGTGATGTGAAATTTGTAGATTTTAAAGAATTAAAGTTCGATGAGGTGAGATCATAACCTTTAAAAGAGAGAGGGAGGGAGAAGAATAAGGTTTAGATTAGGTTAGGACAAGGGTAGCAGCATGTCGAAGCAATTGGAGATCAGCAGGTTCTTTAAATCTGTGAAAAAGGACGCCTCGCCGTCGGAAGTTTCGAGATCTGCGTCAGATAAAACTGTAGCCGACGGTGTGACGCCAGAAACGAGCATCTGTCTCACTGATGAAGAGGAGGATAAACATGGAGAAGAACAAAGAGTGAGTAAACTTATTCCAGAAGTGATCCCTGCGAAGACTAAACTGAATGCTGTGCCAGAAAAGAGGAAGAAGAGGAGCCATATTGATATGGGTCAATTTGCTTTAGAGACGCCTAAAAGTGTCGCGAAACAGGAATTCATTCCAAACACAATATTAGCCGGAAAATCCACTTCTAAAAGGAAGAGGAAGGTATTAGAACCATCTGATCTGACCGCTAATGGTGAGAATAACAATAATAATAACATCCCATCTGTGAAACGATCAAAGACTAACAAGCAGACATCCTTGACTCCTCTAGATGAACAAGTGCGTCAATTGAAATTGGCTAATATGGATAAGATATTGGTGATACGAGTCGGATATAAATATAAATGTTTTGCTCAGGATGCTATCATCGTGGCTAATATCTTACAGATTAGACTAGTTGAGGGGAAACTAACTTGGGATGATTCCAATCCACAGGATCGTAATTATAAACAATTTGCATATTGTTCCTTCCCTGACGTAAGGTTAGATGTTCACCTAGAAAGGTTAATTCATCATAATTTGAAAATTGGTCTTGTAGAACAAGCAGAGACCACTGCAATTAAGAAACAATCAAATAATAAAAATAATGTCTTTGAGCGGAAGGTGTCCACTGTATTCTCAAAAGCTACATATGGTGTTAATATACCTAAATCTTCGAAATTTAAAGATACAAATTTACTAGGTGATACAAAAAGTATATGGGTTTTGAAACTAGATCCAACGATGGAACAAAGATCAATGACTTTTACTCTCTTATCTGTCAACTTAAACAGCGGGGAAATAATATTCGATAACTTTACCGACGGAATAGCGTCTACCGACAGCCTTCTCACTAGAATAAAATATTTGGAACCTATTGAAGTGCTAATAATAAATGAACAGGATGATGAATATATGTCCATGCTAAGCAGGTTCTTCATTGAAAATGATTGTCAAAAACAGGAAGTACCTGATATATCGGATACAGGTGATATACCCTTGACAGCAATAGCCATGCTCGATAATATCCCAGATGATATTGGAAGTTTAATAAAGCAAATGTATTCATATCTTCATCAATATAACACAGAAAATGTTCTAACCATTACATCAAACTATAAACCATTTACTTCCAAGATGTACATGTTATTAGATGGGAATGCCATTGACGCACTTGATATTTTTAGCAATAATGGTAAGCATGGCTCTTTATTATGGGTCTTAGATCATACCAGAACTCCTTTCGGATATAGAACACTGAGAGATTGGGTAAAGAGGCCGCTTTTAGAGCAACAAGAGATAGAAGATCGGTTAGATGCCATAGAAACTGTCTCGAAAGAGGTTAGTTATGTGTTTTTTGAATCATTAAATCAAATGTTAAAGTCTATGCCAGATTTACTACATATTTTGAATAGAATCACATATGGTCGCAGTTCAAGAAAGGAGGTCTATTACTTCCTGAAACAGATTAATACATTGAGCAGTCATTTTAAATTGCATAACAAATATATTGATGAATGTATTCTATCAAATGAGGGGAAAATTCATAAGAAATCGAGGTTACTATGTGAAATATTTAAAGATATCAATGATTATTTCAAGTCAAATATTCCGAGTATATATTTCTCGATGATTAACGTGAGCGCTGTTTTAGATAAGGATACAGAAAGGCAAATTGTTGGATTTTTCAATCTTAATAATTATGATCGTTCTGAAAATTTAATTAATATCCAACGAGACATTGATGGTGTTAAGGAGGAGTTGAACAATGAGTTGAAAAATATCAAACATTTTTTGAAGAGGCCTCACCTAACTTTTAAGAATGAAGTAGACTATTTAGTGGAGGTAAGAAATACCCAGTTGAAGGATATCCCCTCTGATTGGATCAAAATCAACTGTACTAAAATGGTGAGTAGATTTTTAACCCCAGAATGTAGTGTATTAGTCGATAAATTGCAATATCATAAAGAATTGTTATTGAATGAAGCTGAATTAGAATATCAACACTTCTTGTCCCTATTGAAGACAGAATATGTCCCATTCAAAAAGATAATTCAACGTTTAGCAGAATATGACTGTATTTTATCACTTGCTGCCACTTCGTGTAACCCGAATTATGTTCGACCAACTTTTGACACTACCAGAGGACAATTTATTGATATTCAGAACGGTAGAAATGCTGTCATTGAATCCTTAGATATCAATTATGTCCCAAATGATGTGAAAATGTCTAATGACAAAAGCAGAATTAATATTATCACAGGTCCAAATATGGGTGGGAAATCGTCATACATTCGTCAAGTAGCTTTATTGATAATAATGGCTCAAATCGGAAGTTTTGTTCCTGCTGACTCCATGAAATCAAGCCTTTTCGATAACATATTGACCCGAATTGGAGCATATGATGATCTTCTCCGTGGCCAATCTACTTTCAAAGTAGAAATGTCGGAGGTATTGCATATTCTTAAAAATTCGACCTCAAAATCCTTACTACTGTTAGATGAAGTAGGGAGAGGCACTGGTACTATTGATGGGAAGGCAATCTCCTATTCAATATTGAAATACTTCATGGAATTAGATACATGCCCCCTCGTTCTATTTACAACTCATTTCACCATGTTGGGTGAGCAATTGAAATCAGAAAATAATGATATCCTTCAAAGCCATTATATGGATTATATTGAACTTCAAAATGAAGGTGAAGACTGGCAGAGTGTTATTTTCCTTTATAAACTGAAGCCTGGCTGTAGTAAAGACTCTTTTGGATTAAACGTTGCCAAATTGGCAAGTATTGACAAATGTATTATAAACTACGCTCATAAGATATCTTCAGAACTTAAAGAAGAGGAGGAGTTTTTTAAAAATTCGATTCCATTTCAAATTAAATCTATTTTACTGGATAAAGCAAGTTCTTCATCAAAGAAATTGAATGATCTTAAGGAGTTGGTGTCATAACACGCATTGGGTCAGAAGATTCCTTTTAAACATAGCTTATAAAAAATATTCGTTAGTGCATTAAAGTCATCGATTGTATAGAATTTATTTATAGTATATATCCCATGATTGACTATAAGAGAGACATCTAGTATCATCTCCTAAAAAAATTTCTATTACTGTTTGATCTTGATCTATTGGTGTTTACTGTATAAGAGATCTTACCATATGACGTGTTATCACCAAATAATATTGGCTCGTTTTCTTTATCAGGTGTCATCAAACTCATAGAATTGAAATCATGGAATGGATCATCGTCCGCAACCTCATCATCATATTCAATTCTTTCATCAAAGACATCCTTCTCCTTATCAGTCAATTCCGTTTTCTCACCGTCCACCTTATTATTCTTTTTACGATTGTTGTCTGATAAACTTCTAAATTCATAGCCACTTTCACTTAAAACGGGTATTAATGGGGGTTCCTGATTTCTTAAGAACGACCATTTAACCTTCTTAAAGAATGTGTGTTTTTTAAGATCTGCAGCACCAGATTTAGAACCTAATCGTTTTGCTTCATTCTTGATTAATAACTTCTTGATTAAATCTTTACATGTTCTGGAGACCTCATTATTGTTAGGGAATGTTATATCATTCTTTAAGATATTGGCAAATGTTTGCTTGGCGTCTTCCCCTTTAAAAGGTGTAAAACCATACAACATCTCATATGTTAATATACCAAGTGTCCACCAATCTACAGCTGCTGTATGACCATTCCCACGAATGACCTCAGGAGCAATATATTCCTCGGTACCCACAAATGAATTTGTCCTAAATCCGTCAATTTTTGTATCAACCAAAGAATCTTGGGTCTTGACAATTTGAGGTGTCTTAGAATTCGGAGCTTGAATTGATAAATCAAAATCTGAAAGCATAATGTGTCCAGATTGATGCAGCAGGATATTCTCAGGTTTTAAATCACGATAAATGAATCCCAGTAAATGTAGATATTCTAATGCTGCAATGACTTCAGAGATGTAAAATTTGGCATCTTCTTCACAAATACATTTAGTCTTTCTTGTTTGTAAAGCTCTAAAAAATTCACCGCCCATACAATATTCCATACACAAGTATAAATAATCCTCAGTTTGGAAAGAATGATATAATGTTACAATGAAGGGGTGATTACTTGTTGCTAGGATTTCTTGTTCGGCTAAAAGTCTTTTTATTTTTTTACGTTTAATCATATCACTCTTAGAGAATATCTTCATGGCATAAAGTCTATCAGTTTTCCTTTCTCTAACTAAATACACAGTCCCGACATCACCTTTACCAAGAACTTTAATCCTTTCAAAAGATTGTGGTGTGACAACAGCTTCCTGAAACTTGTTACCAAAGGATTTGGCTCTTAGACGATAAGAACGTTTAGGTTCAGGCAATTCCGTAATAATATTTTTTGTTACTTCAGCGTCTGTTACCTCATTTCGTTTATTCGAAAGTTTTGTCTCAGAAGTAGAAAAGGGAATCGGTTTCTTGTTTAAATTCTCGTGCAAACTCATCTCTTCCATTGTGGTAGCTAAAGAACGTATTTTTGGTGATGTAATTGAAGTAGTCCTTGGTCTCGAGGAAGGCGGTGTCATTAGAATATTAACATTTGAATTATCTTTAAAGTTATTAATTTCTTCATTTTCTTTAATTCCATGTAAGGATACATTACTTAACGAACGCATTTGAGAATAGTTACCCACGGATAAATTGCTATTTGATGTGGCCATCATAGGAGTGCTGAGTTGAGCTGGGAAATATGAAGTAGATGCACCATTGGCTAAATTTGAGATTTCTCTTGAAGGTGATAAAAGTTGCATATTATGACTTCTAAATGGATTATTAGTACTAAACACCATATTTGTGGATGTAATAGTGACAGTGTTATCAAGAGGAGAAGTTACCAATCCATTGGATACAGCTGTGCTACTATTTGTTAGGATCAGTGGTGCAGATGGGGTTCTCTTTCTTGTAAAATAGTCACTCTTTGTAGATTCATCCTCACTAATAACACTTGTACTAGAATTTGGTTTTGCGATAATTTTATCTACATTAGTAGGTACTTGAATTTCTTCTACGGGTTCAGGCGACTCCTCAAAACTCCCACCACTGACATATAACTCAGCCATGGTGGTCTCCATACTGGGGCTAATTGCAGGGGAAATAGATGGTTCCTTATTAAAGTAGTGGAATGATGGTAAATGACCTTTTATCCTACTAGACATAGATATACTACTAGCAGAGTGTTCCGTATTGGAGTCTTTACTCTTACTAGTGCTCGGATTGGTACTATTATTATTCTTGTTAGTATCTTCTCCATTGGTCATGTTATTCCGACTACTAAACATATTCTTTAATTTAACAAATCGTCCTGAGCTGTCTCCAGTCTTAAAATCTGATTTTTCTTGATCCAACATGGGTTGTACCATAATGGGCTTCTCTTGATCCTGTCCGGTAGTATTCGAACTAGTCTCAGGGGTTGTATTATTTTCTCTATTTGTTTTATTATAGTCATCGTTATCACGGTTATTATTATTTCCATTATTTGGCGCTCCTTCCAGAGATGACACACTTTCCATACTGCTTGTATTCCCTGTGTGAATGATATTCCCTGTATCCCCCAGTACAGATTCTCCAACATGGCTATTCACAGTGCTTGGTTCATAAGTGTCATGGGAGTTATGCGAAGAATTACTCACAGCTGATACAATGGTATTGCTTCTCTTTAACGAGCGGCCAAAAATCTTAGGGAAGGACATACTTCTAGCTTTTTGGCCAAGTAGGGATTCCTTATGATGCACTTCCGTAGACCCGGTACTCATCTTAATGAATCAATGGTATTTTGGAGTCTTATACGGTCTTATATCTGGGGTTTTTATCAGCAGTGGTCTTACCCCGGATTCAAATAGGATGTGTGATTATAGGGGCTTTAAACACAGGAAACTCACTGAGCAACGAAAACTAAAAGCACACAAAACAAAAAGTTGTAATAGCAGAAGTGATCAATTCCCCTGGGTAGAACTTACTGTGCTTGATGGGTCTCTATGGGGTTGTTATCTTTATTGATGAAATCACCATCAGTTCTTGCTGGGAACTCACGGTTCCTAAAATCTAAAAACTGTCAAAAATTTCACTTGAAAAATTCACTTTGAAGGCAACTTGAAAAAATAAAAATAGATAAATAAAATAAAGAAAGAAGACTCAACCATAATGAAGAAGACGGATTAGGTTATGTCGTATCTATAGATGAAACCTATTGAAGTTGGTTGCAAGTAAATATGTTGTATTTAACCATTAAAGCAGACTTATCCGAGAACATTGCCAAGGTTTCTCCAAGGGACCAGGAATCGGAGCCTGCAGAGTTTACTTTTGATGTAACCTGTACAAGTTGTAGAGAGGATCACGATGCCCTCATCATGATTAATTCCTTCGAGAAACATGAAATGCCGGGAAGTAGAGGAAACGCCTCTTTCTTATTGAAATGTAAGTTCTGTGGGAAAGATTGTTCTATTAATTTAGAACATTTTGAAGATGCCTTATATAGCGAACCTGAAATAAATAAAGATAAGAGGAAGAAACATGGGTTGAACAAACTGGGCAATGATATGGCAGCCATATTACAATTAGACTGTAGGGGTTGTGATATCAAGGGGTTCCATTTTGATAACCTTAAGTTTGATGTAGAATTGACCACGG
>JAJLXW010000568.1:30756-65796 GCA_030571515.1 Monosporozyma aquatica
AACAGCAGCAGCAACAACAACCTCAATTCCAAATGCAACAGGCTCCTGCCATGTCCCAATCTACCTCTCCTCCAGCTATTGCTGCTACTTTCCCAAGTCAAGTTAATAGGCCTTTGCTCCTAAATAATACTGCTACTGGTTCTTCTTCTTCAAATACCCCAGGGAATACTGCTCCTCCACCAAATATTATCCCCAGTAATCAACCACAGATAACTGTCAATACTCCTGCAGGCGTTAATACTAATAATTTACATCCAATGGGCCCACCTTTACAACAACAAGGAATCACTAGTCCCATGATGAACAAAAATGACACTTCTTTACAACAACAACAGCAACAACCTCAAATGTTCCCAACTCCACAACCAAATAATCCCAATAACGTAATGAATAATAGTCCTAAACCTAATTTACCTCAAATCAATGGCCCCAATACTCCAATGATTAATAACCAACTGCCTCCCCCACCAACTGTTATCCCACCACAACCCATGAATATAACAGGTCCTATCCCAGCTACGGCTTCAGGTCCAATTCAAGGCTCTACTCCCACTGCTAGCACTAACAAGTTAGAGGAACCCCCCGCTAATAATCCTCAAGTGGACGCCACTTTACCTGACAATAAGTCAACTGGGAATAATAGCACTAGCACAACTGAACCTGCTAATAATAATACTAACCACTATTTGGTCCCTCATAATGAACGTTCAAACAATCTAAAACCAATCCCACCATTTTTATTGGATTTAGATCCAACAAATGTATTAGAGAAATGGAAAAAAGTTACACAAGATTATTATATCTTATATAATCCAGCCCTGCCACGTACTCTTGACGTTGATCTCCATATGTCATTTGAACATTCATCAGTAGTATGTTGTGTAAGATTCTCTAATGATGGGAAATTTTTGGCTACTGGTTGTAATAGAACTACTCAAGTGTATAATGTCTCTACAGGTGAATTAGTATGTTCTTTATCTGATGACAACACTTTAGCCACGCATATGGAACAATCCACCATTATCTCTGCTGCTGAAAATGGGGAAAAGGATAATAATGCAGACTTATATATTAGATCAGTATGTTTCTCACCTGATGGGAAATTATTAGCCACGGGGGCAGAAGATAAATTAATTAGAATATGGGATATTGAAAAGAGGAAAATTTGTATGATCTTGAAGGGCCATGGTCAAGATATCTATTCATTGGATTATTTCCCTTCAGGTAATAAATTGGTATCTGGTTCAGGTGATAAGACAGTGAAAATTTGGGATTTAACGAGAGGTCAATGTTCATTAACTTTATCCATTGAAGATGGCGTCACCACAGTGGCGGTATCACCAAATATGGGTAAATATATTGCTGCAGGGTCTCTGGATAGAGCTGTTCGTGTTTGGGATGCGGATAACGGATTCCTTGTAGAAAGATTAGATGCAGAAAATGAACTAAATAATGGTCATAAGGACTCAGTGTATAGTGTTGTCTTCACAAGAGATGGAAAAGGTGTTATCTCAGGTTCCTTAGACAGATCCGTGAAATTATGGAATCTAGCTAGTATGAACGGTACTACAGTGACAAGAGGTACAAGCAGTTGTGAAGTGACATATATGGGACATAAAGATTTTGTTCTTTCATTAACTACTTCCGAAAATGATGAATATATCTTGTCTGGTTCAAAAGATCGTGGTGTAATATTTTGGGATACTCAGTCTGGAAATCCATTATTAATGTTACAAGGTCATAGAAATTCTGTTATTTCAGTGGCTATGGCAAATAATCGTCCATTAGGTCCCGATTATCAAGTATTCGCCACCGGGAGTGGTGATTGTAAAGCAAGAATATGGAAATATCGTAAGATTGAAGATGTTAAATGAGTATATGTTTCGTTTGTTTTTAATATTCGTTTGTTGCTGATACTCGCATACCATTTTTTACGCATGAGGCTGGATTAACTTTTTAACATCGAAAAAGAATAAACAACAAATATAACGTACATGTATCATAGTGGCAGTAATTTTTTTTATTTCAATTAACTTTTATATATTTAATATTATGATAAATATCTTTACGTGTTTTGAATACTACTAGTCCCTATGGATTTTTGGTAAGTTTATTTATTTATTTGAGTAAAGAGATAAAATATTTATATAGTCATCGCAAAAGAGGAAGGGAATGTTTATTTCTTGTTTTCTTTCAAGATAGCAATATTTGTATGTAAACCATGTGCATTAGCTCCCACAATTCTGTCAATAATTTTACCATCTTTTGTAAACACAAAAGTAGGCATGGCTACAATTTCACATTGTTTAGCAATTTCAGGTGATTCATCAACATCAATCTTATAAAATTTCACATCAGGATTTTCTTCAATGGCTTGTGAAATATGTGGGATCATGGCTTTACACGGACCACACCAAGTGGCATAGAAATCAAATATTGTTAATTGTTTTGATTTCATCACTTTATTGAATTCTTCAGGGGTGTGTAATTTCACCACAGAGGCATAATGAGATTCAAACCTTCTCCCAATAAGGAAAAGTTTACTTGGCGTAGATCTCTGTAAAGAATTTCTTAACAGTGTTCTCGATAGCATTTTGGTTTGCCTTATTTTGTTTTAGTTGGCCAAGTGATCGCTAACTTCATGAGTCAGTATCGAACCAACTTTCTTTTAATAATCAATTTAATGATCTAAAAACCGGAAATAGAAAAATTTAGATGCATTAGTTATTTAAGTAGCTAAAGAGAAGAAATCAGAGATTTGACTAAGGACTTTATATTAAATATGCTACTTATAAAGTTTATATCAATGTTTTATATATGAGACCTGTATTAAATGAAATAAAAATCGTGGATCTCAAAAATATGCAATGATCAAAGGCGATTGTCATAATAATCCCCTATTTCGTAATGCTAGTAACTCTTCATCGTCCGCAATATAGTCCTCAATATCCAATCCATATTTTGACCAGTCAATATTTGGTGCTCGATGGTTCAAAGCAGATTCACTTCTCTGACAACTTTCCATGGTAAAGATCTCTCTTAACAAAGACGAGTTATTGGCTAACAAGTCAGTAAACTCTTCATGATTCTTTACCGCATCCAACTTCCCATACAATAATTGTAATTTGTCAATAAGTTCATTCTGACGGTTAGAAATGTTATTTAATTGTGTCTCTTGTTGTTGCATAACACGATAGTCTATATTTTCATTTAAATCATTCTCTTGGAGCTTTTTTATTTCGTCCACCGTGTCTTCTGCGGTAATCATTCCATCAGGTATTGTCATATACCAGCTTGTTCTAATCGTTTAACGGCTATGTGGGTCGCCTGGAGAATTTGTGACGGTGTTTGCGTATATGAGTCCTTCTTCTTCTTTTTCATTTTCCACCGTTACCAATTGAAGAAAATTAAAATCTGGCAAAAAAAAAAATTGAAGATGGCTTTAACTGGGATTCTTATTATCCAAACTGGCATCGAAGAGAGTCAAATTGAAACAGGCATTATTCAGTGAACAAGCTTGTACTGGCGGTTGATAACTGTTGATATTGTAATATGGTTCGTTGTGTAACTTGCAAATGTAACTCTTGCGGACTTTGTCGTAAATAAACCATGAACCTTGGGTACGGTCCTTCCCACTTTTTGTCGACAATGACACATGTAATTGGGACGAGGAAGAGGAGGATGTGGTTATTGGTGGTTTTCTGTCAGCAAGCAAATCAACACCTAGGTCCAACTTGTCTGATTCTCCTCCCTCGACATGAGGGTCCTTCTTAGGCATGAAAGAGGATACCTGGAATGGGGGTAAGTTCAACAGAATATCCGGTATCTCATATCTAACCATTCCTGGTGAATATGTATCACGATTCAAATGTAAAGTGGAAATACTCCTATTCATCATCGGGGTAGAGTTTGATAGGTTATTGCTACTATTCGCAAAGTACGGTGATGGGGATTTGGCAAAGGGGGATGAGATTAATGACGGATTCTTTACGATCAGATTATCGGTTCTATTGCTTGTATCCACCGTGGCGGACATATAAATACAAAACGACTTCAACGAAGATAATATTTCATAAATCATTAATTTTAACCTTAAATTTAGAGAAATGGCTTCAAACAGTTCAAAAATATCGGTAATGAATTTAATCATATTATCTCTTAACCGCCTATCTTGAATATCTTGTACGATATATTGGAATATGGAAGTTTCATGAATTGTAAAGATCTTTATAATGACGCCAATCAAATTCTCTGAATTTTTTAACTCTTGACCACGTAATTTACGAAATTTATCGAATATCTTGGGTAACAAATCAAATAATGGCCTATGTAAATCTAGTGATATCGTTGAACTTTGGCCAATCTTTTTGAAAAGAGACGTTATTAATTGGATTATAATTAATAGATATCCCTTATCAGTACTAGTCTTGGAAATACTATTCTCCAAACATCGTTGGAAAAAATGTTCCTGCATAATGTTTACCACTAATTTAATGATATCAGGATCTTCAATCGTATCAAATAAATTGGAACAGATTTCATTGTATTTGGTACATTCCAAGACATCAAATATAAATTTCTTTAATCTTTTATGAAATTCATTTTCAGGTTTTTGATTTAGCTGCTTTATTAAATAATTTGTAAACCCTTGGAATAACCATAAGTTTGAAAAATCGAGTGAGCTATAAAGATTAACAGCACTTGTCATATCCTTAGTTGATAATGGCTCTATATCAATGTTACTTCCTTCCACTAAACTGTCATTACCTTCATCTTCACTTTCTGTTTCTTCAATACTATTATCACTGTGGAAGGTTGCAGATTCTCTTCCGTAGGCCAAGATATCATTAATCACTTTTTTTGCAGAGTAGAATTTACTTTCTAATAGAGCTGTTAACATTTTTGATGATGTGATAACCATTTTCGAATTAGCTCCTAGATCTGATATTATCTGAATGAATAATAAATAATACATTTCTAGATTGTTTAAGCATGACCGTAATACTAACTCAAACTCATTTGTCAAATATTCCTCCTTGTGTCCTTCAAAGAAGATATAATATTCCGGCGTTTTGTGTTTCATAAAACATAGCTCAAGGACCTTATCAATACCGATAATTCTTTTCACTTGATCTAAAGTCAGCAATTTTTCACAGATCAGATGAACTAATCCATCATTATCAAAATATTTTCTCTTTAAGAAGATTGACATAAATTTGTTGTAATCTCTATTATTTGCCTTCATCAGTAAGAGCAAGTTGCATCTAGCAAGCTTTTTCAGTTCGTAATACTTGTTGTTATTAGTAGAAGTCGGTGTTTTCGATGAAGATACAAGCAGCTTCATATTAGCTTGAAACATCTCAGTATAATTGATTACACTATCTTCAGGTAGCTTAGCTGAAGTATTATGAAGTGATAAATATATCGACTTGACCCAGTTCTTGCTTTTGTCTAGTTTTTCCATCTTTCTCTTTTCCTCCTCGTACACGTTCTGTAATTCTGTTCTTAAGTCATCATCAATCATTAATGCCATAGGGAAGTTCTTCATGAAAAATTTCCAAAATGGCATCAGGGTGATAAGATTATAAGTCTGAGGATCTTTCTTTTTCAGTACATTGTAGTAAAGATAGATTAAGGTTTTAGTGAATAGGATATGATCGTTGATAAATTGGGAAAAAATCATTTGGTAACGTAAAAGTATATTGATCAAAGTCTCAATCGTTGCGATATCAACTAGTAGTTGATGATAAACAATGAATTCAACCCATTTATAAAATAACTGGGTAACCTGTAAATCTAAACAAAATACTTTAAATGTGTTTATAAGCGTACTCTTATCAACAGATTCGAGGGTTCCACTAGAACATAAATAATTCAAGCACCATTCTCCTAGCATTATTTTACCACTCATGGGTAAATCAGAAAAATCGAGAGTGGAATCATTATTTAACAGCTGATCTCTCTTGAATTCCACGCATTTGACCAGTTGGCCAAAATTGTATTTATCGTAGTAAAACGGTTCATATTCCATTACATTCCTCAGAACCATATTGTATTGGCTCTTCATTAGGGGTGAAATTTTTAAATTGATCAACAATGAAACATGAAAAAATTTATCATTTGAGTCATGAAGATACATGATACCTGAACTAATCAGTTTTCTGATATATGTTGGGACTTTGATCATACCATAAGTGTTTAATATGTTCAGTAATTGATAAAGAGAGAACAAATTGACATTTTTGGCCTTGTTGTATTTCGATAGTTTACCAATTTGAAACACTAACGACCAAATCGTGTCTTCAATTTCATATTCCGGAAATCCATCGAGGGAATTGATTTGTAGTAGTAATATCTTCGCAACAAGTTGAGTGGATTCGTAATGTGATTTCCGCGATGGGTGAATTGCCCATAACATTAATTGTAAAATCTGTGACAATTGTAATGGATTTTGTTCCACATATTGAGGCCAGTCAAAATCCGTCTTACTATCATCTAATAATTTCAAAAATTCTATATCGAAATTTGGAATCTTAATTATTTTAATGTGAGATTTTGAAGATATCTCAGTAAAGATGGACTTGATATCCAGTGAACTGAACGAATGTGGTTCATCGGTAAATGTATCAGGTCGTTCACTTTGTTCCTTATTGCTAGGGGAGATCGAAGAATCATCAAATTTTAGAAGATAATTATTCTTAAACATATCATTTCTATAACCGATCAGTTCCAACTTCTTTTGTATTTCATTCTTTGTCTCTGGATTTTTCAATTTGTTTATAATTTCATATAAACATGGTTTGTATAAGTCCCAGCTTGAAGCTGGGAATAAGAAAATTTCTAGACATTGTTCTTGAAATAATCGACAAATTAACCCACTGATTACTTTTAAAAGGGACTCTTTCACCTTGTTGTTATTTTTGATATCATTAATAATATATTTTTCATCATTAATCACTGATTTACTTCTTGATATGATATAATATTTGTTTAAGAGACTGTCAACAATCTTGGACACAAGAAATGAATTTGGATTATCCTGCCTAAGGGAAGATTCACTGGAGATACCTGTAATATCGTTCCAGAATATAAGTAAGATATGCAAAGTTAAGGGTAAAAATTCAAAATTTTCGATCTTGGCAACGAACTCTACCAACCAGTGGAAAAATATTCGTTTATCTAATAAATTGAGACTATAACAATTCCCTAATAATTTCAAAAAATAGGAGACTTCAGATTTCCATTTTTTTAATTTGACTGGGTCGTTATAATATTGGTTCATTTCAAAGATTAATTTTTCTAGGATGTAAACAAATGTGTCGGTCCAATCTTTATATAAGATATTATGCTCCTCATCAATGTTGGAAGATAATGTCGTCGACGGACCGTTAGTTGATTGGTTATTATTAGGTTTATGATGTGAATGAGAATGTTTAATTTTCAACGTTTGTGCTTCAATGGAGTAACAACATTTAATTAGCCATGTAGCTCTTCTCAATGGGATATTTTTCGTGTAACATTGTTCAAGTACTTGTCTTTTCTTGAGCCCATGCGGTATAAATTCTGAAGTCTTGGATAAAGATGCATAAGGGGAACTTAAATCCTGAAGCCATTTTTCCTTTTTATTGTCTGTTAAAGTTACACGATTAGGTAATTGGAAATCTGGTCCTGCAAGAGGATTTATCGAGAATGTAGTATGCTTATTGTTTTGTTTACGGGAAGGTGAGCCATAATGTGGTTTATGAGTTGGAGGTGGTTTAGTTGTGGCAGAGATTTTATTAATCTTTTCTTCTCGTACTTGAAGAATCTTAGAGAATTGTTCAGATAATTGATCTGATAATTTTGGTAAGGAAGCATGTAATGATGATCTTGCTGAAATACTTTCAAAGTTAACCTTTGACGAGACATAATAACCCTTTGAGACGAAATTCAACAAAATCTGATCTTCTTCTGATTCATGTTTCCAAGGTTTGAAATCTGGATAAATATCTGTAGTCAATTTATCTTCTTCAGCGATTGCATCTGCGTCGTTACTATGAGGGAGATATGGATTCAGTTCTTCCGGCGGAGTCAATAAATATTTTCGAGGAGACATATTTCGGTGTGAGACACTGATGGTCTAGTGATAAAGTTTAGAATCGAAATGTATGCAAATATTGTGTGAAATGATGACTATTATGGTATTATGACTACTTGCCAGAGGTCAGCCTTAAAGTATTAAAAAGGCAGTGTCTTAGTTCCAGTTGCAGAAGGTTAGAAAAGAAAAAAATAAAAATATTTGTAATAAAGTGTATTATTGCAGCTTAATTTAGTGTGGGAAATTTTAAGCGTTGTTATTGAAATTTGGGTTGTGTTACACTGTATAAATCTTGCCTTTTTTATCTATTAATATACTCACCCATCTATCAATGAACTTTTTATTTTTTTTTTTTCGTTTCTTCAGTTTCCTGGAAAAGTGATCTAGTTCTGCTTTTAACTATGGGGAAAGCTAGAGAACCCATCTATAATAAAGAAGTCTTGCCAGGTTATATGGGTGATAGTATCTATTAAAATATGAATATATAAAATTTGAAAGGTGAATATATATATATATAATCCGTATGTGCGTGTGGGTTGAAGATTAGATATAGACCTAGTTAATGTGAAATTGCCAATAATTTAGCTTCTCTTGACGCTCCAGTTCTATCTCTGGTAGGCCAATTACCCCAATTTGGTAGTCTTAGCACGAGACAAGTTGCATTATCTGCATCCCTTTTCGCTATAGTGGTAATGAATTCGATGACTTCATTTGCCACATATTGTGGAGTCGCCTGTTTAATACCTCTTAAATTGACTGTAGTCGTGACAATGTCTACACATTCTTGATCAGATAAATAATCAGTTACTCCATCTGTAACTAACATGATAAAGCATTCATTCCCGCCAAATTGTAATTTCGATATTTCACTATACGGTAAATTTTTCGTATTACCAATAAGATATGAATAAATATCAGGTTCTGCAGAGAGTCCATGTCTCTTTGCACTAATATCACCAAAAGATCTTGTGTTAGCATAATTATTTAAGAATCTTGATTGTCCAAATGCATCTAAATCAGGTGGTGAGAGAAGATGACCTAATCTTTGTGTTTCTCTTTTACTTGTAGTATGATGTGGTTGTGATAGGTTATGTGCAATCCCTTGAGAATCACATATTATAATACGGGAATCACCCACTTGAGTAACCACTAATTTCAATAAACCTGGTGGATCAACAAAGAATGATTCGTCTTTGTTATCATCATCATCAATATTCTCATCCTCAGTGCTGGTACTATTATGAAAGGAGTAATTTGGGGTAGAAAATGGAGAAATAAAGATTGATGATGCAGTGGATCCACCTTGTAAATGACAACAATGATTTAAATCAAATTGTAAAAAAGTGTAAAAAAATTTCAATCTAATGAATTCATTTAATAAAGAGTTTTTATCGATCAGATTCCCAAATTTATCGAAAAGCATTCTTGAACCTTTATTTTCTGAATCGAAAAGGACCTGTTCTTGTTTTGTATTACAATTTGAAATAAATTTTGTATAAAATTTTTCTTTATTTAAATATAATTTATTCCAATAATCACCACCAATATCAATTGAATATTGTCTTAGCAAATGAAAGAAATTTTCTTTGTTTATTTCATTATTTTTCTCAACCAACTGTAGATATAATTTATTTGATAATAATTGTGAACAAGCTTTCCCGTCAAATCCATGACCATCAAATAATGAAATGTTTAATACAGATTGCATTGAATGAGGTGAATAAAATCTTCTTAACATGTTTATGGAGTAACTGTCATCGTTATACAGTCTATTTACTCTCGAGGTAGCATGTCCAATTATACCAGGGAATTTTAATAATGGTATCTTCAATTTAGGATTTTTCCTCCTATTTAAAAGGGATGTTGCAGTATTAGAAACGATTGTAGATGGGTTATAAAGTTTATTTGATTTAAATGGGTTGATATGTATGAAAGAATTCGCCAGTGGTTCCATGATTTGCTCAATAGATTGGTGATGCACTGTTTGTTTGTCGATATGTTGATATAAACTATCATAATAATATGGATGAACTATTCTCCGAGTTTCCTCTATAATTTATTCAATTTTCTTTTCAATATGGGAACGGCTACCCACGCGATATTTCCTGTTTGGGAAAAACAATTACAATTATAATTAGTGACATTTATTTCTATGTGATACTAAATAGAAGCTATATATGATTGATGAATATTGGATTTGTCGATGGTATCAGATTTATTATGTGCTTCCCATTTAGGTTCATCTTGGAACAATCTTCTAGCCACAATGTAGTTCTTTGTGGTCAAAGTGAATCTGTGATATACTCCTGCAGGGACAATCAACAAATCCCCCTTTTCCACATAACATCTGATCCATTGGCCGGTATGTTCATTCTTAATATCAAAATACCCCTCCCCTTCCACAATATATCTAATTTCTTCATCTTCATGTAAATGTTCCTCATAGAATACATTCAGTTTACTTAATAAGGCGGTGAAATCTCCGCCGAATGCATCTATCGATATATTAACCATATCTTGATTCTTATACCCACGTTCTTTAGCCAACGCATCTACTTGCTCCGTGGATGTTATGGGATAGTATAATACATTTAATTGTGCTAGTTCTGGTAATGTCACTTCTATACCAGAATCATGGGGTTCTCTGAAATCCACATCATCATTATTGTCATGTATATAAGCTCTAGCCATATTTATCTATAAATCGTTGCTGTTCATATCGGGGAGGATGTTATATATCCTTTAGGATGTTATTCTCGATATAAATATAGATTATATATATTGAGAAGTCATCTCTGCACAGTGACTCTCTTTAGTATGACCAAAAAAGTGTGGGGCAGGGCTTTTATCGGTGTTTACAAGTGGATTAGGGCTTGGTGCAGCCTTGGTTTTCATTTACAGGTTAACCCTAAGTATTTATTCAGGGTTTGCTGGGAGTTTTGTGAGGTGTCCCTTGCAGTTTCACCTATCCACAACCATGTCTTACTTATAGTCAACACACTTGTATTTCAATAACATATATGTTGTAAGGTGGACTGTCTCTGCATTGATCACATTGTATGCACCACAGCTCTTGCTTTCATAAATACTGGTTGGTAAAGTAATGGCATTATTATTTTCCTTCTAGTATAGAGCAAACAACAAAATCTTGGAAAAGTTGAAAACTTGGGTTAATTAGTAATATTCATTCACTTCTTCAAGTATTTTTGCATGTTTTTGAACAAAATTATAATCCTTTTTTTATTATTTTGTTGTAGAAAAATGGAAATGACATTTTAATTTTTTCCCTTCACCATTTAAAATACCAGTAATTAGAAAAACAAAATACAAAACAATGCTATCATTCGGTAGAGGACATGCCTTCTAGTATAAACTATAGTTAATATTACTATTATAAACCCAGGGGTATCTCATGTCGGTTGAGTGAAAATACTATTTTCGTTCGCCTATCTGCTTTTTCTCAAAAATGTCTTTACCAACAAAACTCCTCCATACCAAAATGGAGTCTCTCTGATAATATGGACAGTACCTGATACGAACGCCCGTAAAAGACCTGCAAGAACCTACTCTTAGGGCTTATTATTCCACATACAGCTTGCACTAGTGCCCTACACCCACGTGACTTTAACGGTTACCCTCAAATTGTGCTTTTTTTTTTTTTTTTTTTTTTTTCTATGAGAGGAACTTTCCAATATTTCAATTAAGAGTAAACAACAACATTATTAACGTTCCAGTGATTAAAAGTTGGTTGAACTCTTGGCTATTGATCCCCCCTCCTTCATCCACTAACGAGTCCAGGCGAATAAAATGTCATTCTTTGGGTTTGATCCTTCAATGCCGCCAAACCAGGCACATCAACAGCAAAATAAAAACAATAATGACAAAGATACTGAAATTTTAGATTTTGATGATACTTACAAAGGCTATGGTGAATATGATCAAGAAGAAGGTGACTATTTAAATGAAGAAACTTTTGGTGGCAATGTGGAATTAGGCACCGATTTTGATTTTGGTCATCCTTCAGTCCCACACCAACAAAATGATATCAATAACAACAATACTAATATTAATACCACTCACAGGTCTTATGTCCAAGCTGCCTCTTCTGGTGTTCAGCCATCCACTTTAGATGCTGCTGTCGATTTGAAACCAATGGAGTCCTTATGGAGTGGTGGTAATGCTCCTTCTGCTCCCCCTGCAGCAGCAACTCAGCCTCAAGGTCAAGCTCCAATGCCACAACAACAACAACAACAACATGTCTTGTCTATGGAAGAAATCGAAAGACAACAACGTCAAATGCAACAATTTAACAATCCAACTGTTACTGGGGCCCCTCCTTCAAGTGGCGGCCCACAAGCACCTGGCCCATATATGGCTCCACAAGGATTTATGCATCCTCAACAAGCTGCTCAATATCAACATCCAGGTTTCATGCCTCAACAACCACAGCATCAGCAACAACAATTCCCTAACATGTACCATCCTGGCCCCTTCTATCAACAAGGTCCTCGTCCACCTCACGTTCCACCTCAACAGCAACCACAACAACATATGAACATGGGCCCACCACCTCCCCATATGAATGTCTCTCCAATGCCTCCTTCTCCACCAGAACAACATGTTTCTGCCACTGGTACCACTACTGCTACTAACACTGCTCCCGGTGCCACCACGACCACATCCACCGCAGCTGTCAATACTCAAGCAGCCCATTTACCATCGCCTGCAGTTGAACATGACCTACATAAGTCTCCAATGAGACAATCTATGTCTCCTATGGCTCCATCATCTCATCCAGAATTGAATAACAATACTCTTCATAAGATGGATGCATCTCCTGTTGCCCTACAACAACAACAACAAGTCAGACAACAACAAGGGTCTAGACAACCGTCAGGTCAACAGCAACCAATGCAATCACAAAGAAGAGAACCATTATCTCCAGAAGAGCAAAAGAGATTACAAATTCGTCATGCTAAAGTGGAAAAAATCTTAAAACATGCTGGTTTAATGACTCCTCGTGATAAAGATTTCATCACTCGTTATCAATTATCCCAAATCGTCACTGAAGATCCATATAATGAAGATTTTTATTTCCAAGTTTATAAAATCATTCAACGTGGTGGTATTGTAGGTGAATCGAATAAAGGGTTAATTGCAAGAGCCTATTTAGAACATTCTGGTCATAGACTAGGTGGTCGTTATAAACGTGCCGATATTGCATTACAAAGAATGCAAAGTCAAGTGGAAAAAGCTGTCACTGTAGCTAAAGAAAGACCACAAAAGAAAAATGAAGAAGCTTTAAATGCTGGTAATGCTACTGGCCGTGATGGTGTATTGGGGAAAGTTTCCACTTCAATGAATAGTAAAGCTCCACGTAGACAATTAACTATCCCATTGACCACTAGCAGAAGTGGTTCAAATTTAATGGATGAAGATGCAGTCTCGGATTCCTTACGTAGAAATAGTGCTGCTGGTGCTTTACAAGAAGTCACTGAATCCCTTGGTAATGTGGATTTAAACAATAAGACCCGTGCTAGAAGAAGATCTTCTTATGCCTTTTCTTCTATTGATCAAAATTCCGTTTTGTCTCGTTCAGGTGGTAGAAAATTTGTGTTATCATTAATTGAAACTGTCTATGAAGAAGTCTTAGAATTAGAAGCTAATTTAAGAAGTGGGAAAGAAATTGATAATAAAGAATTATGGTCTGCTTTACACATCGATGATGATATATATGAAGTGTCCCCATTCGTCTCTATGCTATCTTTTGATAAAGGTGTCAAGATCATGCCAAGAATCTTCAATTTCCTTGACAAAGAACAAAAGTTGAAGTTATTACAAACTTTCTTCTCTGAATTATCTCATTTGAATATCATCATCATCAGTTCTTATAAGACCAATCCAACACCAACTGATGCTCATTTGAAGAAAATTGATCTTTTCCAAACAGTATTCTTAAAGATAATCGTTTCCTTCTTATCTAATAGTTCTAATTTTATTGAAATCATGAGTCTGTTATTACATTTAATCAAGAACAATAACGTTTCCTTTATCTCTACATCTAAGATCGGCTTAAATCTAATTACTGTGCTGATTTCTAGAGCTGCTCTAATCAGACAAGACTCTAATAGAAGTAGTGTATTATCAACTCCTGAAATCTCTACTTGGAATGAAATTTATGATAAATTATTTACTGCATTAGAGAGCAAGATTGCTAATGTTTTCCCGCCCAAGGAATATATTGATAAAATTATTCATGTGTCACAACAGAAAAATACTCCTGTCTCTCCGTCAACTCATTATTATGACCAAGCATACATATGGCAATTCTTAGCATCATTGGCATTGAGTGGGAAATTGAACCATCAACGTATTATCATTGACGAAGTAAGAGATGAAATCTTTGGTACCATAAATCAAGCCGAGTCGTTAAAGGTACAATTACAACAACAAATGACCACTGAGGGGAATAATAACAATAACAGCGGTGCAATAATAAATTCTGATGAATTATTGTATAGACGTGAGAAATTGTATCAAGATTTAAATCTTTTCTTAAACGTCATGGGATTAGTTTCTCGTGATGGCGAAATTTCTGAATTGAAATAGCTTTAATGACATAACTACATTATAATAGTAAAAGTATATAATAGTAAAATAAGTAGTAATAGTAGAAACCCATTTATAATATATATATTAATTCGAATCTAAAGTCTGACAGTCCTATCTGTCCATCTTATTAAAGTATTTCTCTTGTTTTTGTATTGGATATAAGAACATAATACAAAAAAAAAAAATAGAAGGATGCCTTAAAATCTCTACAATCTCATAAGAGAAGGAAACATAACCAGTGAAGCTACACAGATAAACGTATATAAGAATGTCCAGTATAAACAACAGTTTACAATTCATTGCTACGGCCACTTATGAGACTTTGTTACAATTAGGAATAGTGACAAAATTAGAAGGACAGCATATTATTTCGGATAAAACATCTTCAAATGGTAATGTGATCCAGCTGTCCCTTAATTCGTTGACACCCATCACTAAAACCATACAAATCATCACAGTAGAGATCACCAAAGACTCAAAATATATGGTCACTCTTTGTGACGAGAATGATACCACATTATCAAGTCATTTATTCAACCTTACGACAGATTTCCCTTTATTAAATGTGATAAAGCCTCCTTTAGAATGGTCCCACTTTCAAAATGAATACAAAGAAGAGTCTAATAAGATTATTAACACTATAATAACGGGGCTGAACCTTCATGCAAAACCTACACCTGTTGCCAAACTTGATCCCACGAAAACGACCCATCCAAATGATATGGAGATGAAACCTGCACCTAGATCTGCTCCTTTACCACCAGACCCACTTTTGGCTATATCTTCGTCCAACAAGGAAGGAAAACATGATGGAGTAGATTTACCTAAATTTGAAGATGAGTACGAGATTAATGAACCATCTAAATTGGGTTCACAACCGGGAATAAATTTCTCATCTGGTACATCAGGTTATGGAGATCAAGATTTATTCCCCATGGGAAACAGAGATCCATTGGGACCCAATCTGGGACCCTTTGGACCTCAAAGACCAGGTACAAGTAATAATGATAGTGGTCAATTACCTACGTCTGGACAAGGTGGGATGATATTTGATCCCTTCGGACAAAATAGAGACCAAACGTTTAGAGATGGACAGGATAAAAGGGGACCCGGTTGGATTCCTGGTTCTAAATATGATGATCCCTTTGGTGGCTCAGGTAGTAATAGTGGACCGGGCTTTCCTGGATCCGGATTTGGGTTTATGTAACCATATCCCCATATAGTTACCTGGTTTATAGGTAAGAGTATTAAAGTTTTCATTATTCAGTTATATATCATATATAGGTAAGAATGGGAATAGTATCTTATCTCTATACATTATTATCTGTAGACGATGGTTCAGCCATCGTAGAGGTGTATACCACGAGAATGGCCCCGCACCTTTTATATAAATATGCTTTCAGATCTGTTCCCGACACGGATACGGGCAAAGCTTGACCATCTTCAATGGTCAAAACACTAAATTCTTTAACATCTGCCACTCTGTCTTTCCCAATTCCGGAATAACTGATGATATTATCGTTTGTATCAAAAAGGATGGTTCCAACGTCATTCTTTATACAATTAAGAGAGTTAACGCCACTAGTCATGCTGTGTTTTTCTTACCCAGGTGCTTGTTTCTTACGGAATTCTTACTTCTGACCCAATATTTGACAATCATTGTTACTATAACACCATCTGGGTTAAACTTACCCTTCATGACTAAAGCTAAGTAGAAGTTCCCTATGGCTCTTTGGAAAGTGTCACTAACTGATTGCAGTTGAAAAAAAAAAAATACAAACATATGACAAAATTTAAGAACTGGTGACAGAAATAAAGGTAAACAGGCACCTTTTGTTGAGTCCGAAGGAGTAGTTTAGGAACAATTTATAGCCTTTCTACAAGTTATTATATTATTCCCACACATTGATAATATATTATAAGCACAGGATTTGTAACTTTTTATGGTATTTATGGATTGGGCAAACTGGAGGCTCGAAGATTGTTTAGGTTGCTTATATGTGTCTGCATGGTGTATATCCATGTATTCACCCATTTGGGAGAATATAAAATGTAAATCTGCTAGGGGTATCTCTGTAGATTTTGCAATATTAAATACAATTGGTTATTTCTACTTATTAGTGTCCATCTATTTACAAATGTTTTTTTGGGTCAACCAGGACATTAGTGATACGGGAATTGAAACCAAGATAGTAAATCCAAATGTGTCAGTACCAAATAATGGAGCTGATACTTTAGAGGCACCAAAGTTAGGCCTATTTGATCTGTTTTATTGCCTTCATGGTGAGATTATGAACTTGGTCACTCTGTCTCAATTGTTCTGGGGTAGGACCTTATGGAAATTCCCTTATGATAGATATAGACGTATGAAACCAGTATACCACAGGATTTGCCTATTGTCATTGAGTATATTCTTTATATTGACGGTCCAATTCCTCCATAGTAACTGGATTACCGGTGGTTGGAATAATGAAAGAACTCTACAATATTGTAATAAACTATTCCTGTTAAAGATTTCAATGTCCTTGATTAAATATATCCCGCAAGTGAAATATAACATGGAAAGACAATCAGTAAAGGGGTTCTCCATAACGGGAGTGCTTTTGGACATCACTGGTGGTGTGGCCTCCGTTCTACAATTATTATTGCAATTAAGTCGAGAAAATGGATTCAGTTGGATGCTAATTATTCTAAATTTTGGTAAGATTGGGTTATCACTAGTGACATTGACTTTTTGTTCGGTATTCATCATACAGTGGTTCGTATATGGTAATGTATAGTGACTTCCTTTCATTATTTTTTTTCTCAGCATACATACTGTTATATAATATTTAATAAGAACAAGGGATACGATTACAACCCTTATTAGAAGCATATACTTTTTCACTTCGCTATTTGTGTGAACCCAACACTTTGTTGCTGTTCTCTTTCAATATAAGTTTTAATTGCTGTAGATCCAACTAAGAGAAGCATCGAAATTGAAATCTTGAACTTTTTTCAAAGCTCTTCGAACCTTTATTAGATCTTATCATACCTGTCTTAAATAAGGTTGACGAGATTACCGAATTGACCCCTGCCATCACTTCACATATATAACCAATTAATAGTGCGGTTGTTTGTCCTAAGGAAAGTTTCTCTATTTCTCAACCTCTCCTTTTTCCTGATATAAGCTGTCATTAATATTCCATTTTTATTCCGAACTGAAACGTAAAACAATTTATACATAATAACACAGTTCAATAATTTATAATGGAATCAGAACATAGTCATGACTATTTCTCTTTCAAGAAGTCTCCCGCCACAACGCAAGATGGTGATAGTAAAAATGGGACAATTCATGGAGCATATCCTCCTGCAAGCCCTTTGATAGGGATATTAAATAGAAGTGGTTCACAATCTGCGTATTCAAATGCATCAAGCCCAGGGCTTTCCTCTCCATCGTTTGTAGATTTGAGTATAGAACAGCAGCGACAGCAGCAACAACCTCTCAGTAATCAACCAAGTTCCATTCGCCCAAGCAATACCTTCCTTAATAAGAAATCCTCATCTCATTCAAAGTCAACTCCCAGACCGTATCAACAGCTACATCCTTATCATTCTCCAATATCGAATTCTTCTTCCACCAATTCAAGTAGAAGACCATCTACAGGAAATATTATTACTACACTACCAAATCTATCACATTTCCCCTCCCAGCATCACTTACCAACTGCCAAGAAGGTACGATCCAAGTCTACATCAAGAGAGGATAGTAAGAAACCCCCCTTACTGAATAATGAATCCAAAGTATCTACACCCACTGTGGTGATCTCGCCAGATATGGCTAAGACTGGATCCTTCCCGAAGAGGAAGCAATTAGAAAACTCACTCTCTTCATCTAGCCACGCATCAATACTCTTAAGTCAAGGGTGTGGTACCCCAGGAAGCTTAAATCATAGTAATGTTTACGTTGGCGGGTCTTCAATGAAACCTTCAATCATTCAAAACGATTCTTTATCATCTATTTTATCAACTAACACGAGATCTAGTTCATATCCATCTACTCTATCAGCTAGTAATTTGAGAACTTACAAGAAACAGTATATCCTTAATGAGCAGATTTACTTAGATAAATTGAAGAATACAATGCCTGATGATGATTATTATACAAGAAGAATTGTACCTACGGCACCTTTTGATGACGATGATGACGAAAGTTATGAAAATAGTTACGATATGGAATATGATATCAACCCAAACGATACCAATGTACAGTTGAGGAAGGATGACGAAGAAAATGATAATACCAACACAGTAAATACATTTGTTGAGTTTGGTACTAAT
Source organism: Monosporozyma aquatica (assembly GCA_030571515.1). Taxonomy (NCBI): domain Eukaryota; kingdom Fungi; phylum Ascomycota; class Saccharomycetes; order Saccharomycetales; family Saccharomycetaceae; genus Monosporozyma; species Monosporozyma aquatica. The sequence continues at coordinate 49,769 of JAJLXW010000568.1, forward strand.
GCTTCTACTACAAATTCGTCAGAAAATGATAATGTCTTTTCAATGAATGGTAATTTCTTAAGAAAACAATTAGCTTGGTTAAGAGAAAAGACCGAGGATGGTAATATTATTCCAGTAGCCGACAACAATAGATTTATTGCATTAAACAGGTTTTTTAAAGATATGGACGATGATGGGGTGATGGATCTAAATCTTCTATCAGATGTCCCAGATGTATCAGATAGGCTCATTTGGCAAACAATCTTGTCTAATGTCTTGCATGGTGATATTGTCAAAAATGAGAAGACCAAAATTGCGAAACAAGTTAAAAGTCCGACATTTACAAAACAGTATTCTGAAGATATTTGGTTAGACTTGAAATGTTGGTTGACTGGGAAGACAAAGGAAAATATGAGTAAATTATTATCCAATCTACGAGAATCATCTGATTCAGTATTTAATGAGATATTAAATTTTACTATCCCAGATGATATACTTGATGATCCTATAAAAGTTGATAAGTACCTTGCTAACCTCATGGATAAGTATTATAAAGCTATCAATTATTGGCCCAATATGAAAAGCCTGTGCAAAGACAAACCCATTCTGAAATCACCAATATTTATTAACAGAATCGATACCATCAATGGATGGTTAAACATCCGTTCCAATATGGACATCAAGTTGAATATTTTAAAAGAGTGGATTGGAAACAAAAATATAGAATTTTCAAGGATTATTTTTTGTAGATCTTCTGACACATCTTCCGCTGAGTGGCTTGATAACAGCCTGGTAGAGCAGTTGATCAAAGAAAAAAATATCGAGCAAATTTTTCAGAAGAGAATCTTCTTCCCGATGGCACCTTGGATCCTTAAAACTAAACTACTTTATCTCAACTCAGGAGATGTCTTAGAGGATTTGAAGTTGAAACTTCCAAATGATCAAGTTGCTTTAATATTACTACTTCCGATGGAACTTATTGAACGAATTATTACAATTAGACTAAACTATGCTCAAAAATTGAAAAGTCCCACAATGATGATGGTAGATCAAATGATTGAGGACTTCACCTCACTGATTAGATTGGCCACGCAACTGAAATACACATTTATCGAGTTTTGCCGTGATTGGCCTTTTGAAATCAAGTTAAATGCTAAGTTTGATGTTACAGTACTAGAGGCAATTACTTACCTATTCACACTATTGCATATGAAGATACTTGAATCCACTAAAACATCACTAACGTTATTTGAAGAGTCGGATCTTCTATTAAAATACTGGGAAGAATTAAAAAATGTGGGTCAATATATCAACAAGGCCGGAATACTAGTTTGTAATGAATTTAGCCGATTGGTTTTAAGAATCTTACATAGATTGCATACCTTTCTGGTTCAACAACAAAACTCTCCACCACTTTTTAAAACCACACATGAAGCGGAAAAGTGGCTGATTGGTATCTTTGAGAATTTAGGTTCTATGAAGAAAAAATTGAACCGTTTTAGTAATATCCTGATGAAAGCTTTCCAGAACTGTGTTCGATATAAGATAGAGGATCATTCTGCTTTACTTGAGCATCTTGAAGAAACGGGCCACTTTTTATTATACTCGGGTGGAGCTATTGAAGAAAATGGTATTTATATTATTGGTAGCCCAGAATTACTTGGTTGCTCTGACATAGATGTCATTGATATTCTCAACAATAAAGATATTGGCAGTGATTTAATTCCAGAGTTAGAAATAAAAAATAGTCTATCCTTATACAATGCGACGGCTGGTACCGTTGACCCCAATACACTTATTACAGAAGGTATGAGTGCAAATGGTAGTTACTATTTTTACAAAAATGATGCTCACTTAAGGACGCCTGGAAGTAGGAAGAAGAGTTATGATGATACAACAAAAACGCCAAAAGCTCCAACCTATGAGTCCTATGATGAATCTCAACGGGAGATTGTTAAGCTAGAAAAGAAATTGCAATCTTTGGGGTACATTCTAATTATATGCCCTGAGTCACCTATGTTTTGGGGTGGTGATATTTATGACATTACCGATAAGAAATTAATCACAATGGAAAAAGTTTTATCCAGTGTACAACCTGGGACACTTACACTTATGAACCAAGGTTCTAGTTATTCACTGGAGTATCAAAGTGACAAATTGGATTCATTATATTCTGTATCGTTTATTGAGAAAAGCTGTTCATATGATGCCATTGAGAATAATTTGCAGAGAATAAACAAGGCATATTTCAGATTAACTTATGCACTTTTAAGCGACTATGATAAGATTTTAAGCCATTTTAAGAAATACTGCCCTACAAATGATCTATTGAATAGTATCTTTTTGTTCGGTCGTGATTTTGCAAGTAGTTTTCTGAGAAATAATGTAGCGAATTATGAAAAGAAGTCTGCAATAATCTTCCTACTAGTTAATTTCAGTATTGGATGGCTCTCGTTTCTGGTTAATGATTGCGACCCGACAGATCTAAGGACTTTTAGGTGGTGTGTTCCTGCTATGGAGTTTGCTATGAAAGTCATTGATGGATGGAATATTTTATCGCTAAATCCTGATCAATTTTCCAAGATGAAGAATAATATCAGTTCTTGTATGTCACTGATGATTTCTCATTTTGATGTCATGGGAGCAAGATCTGCTGATACAGAGACTAATATTCAACAACTACGATTAAATGCTATTGAAAGTGAAGGTAAAGTAGAGGATGATGATGAGATGTTGGTTCTAAATTCACAAATCAGATTACAGTCTATCGAGAAGTTAGAAATGTCATACCAGAAGAACGCTCACAGAGTCGGTAAAGTGTTGGATGCAACAGAGAAGGCAAATAAATATTTACTTTCTCTAGCTTCTTCATTATCAAACGTGCAAATTAGATGGCAAAAAAGAAAATTCGTCGGTGGTGGTACTTTTGGAAGTGTATTCTCTGCAGTAAATTTAGATACAGGTGAGGTTCTAGCTGTGAAAGAGATTAAAATTCAGGATACCAAGGCAATGGAGAAAATCTTTCCCTCGATTAAGGAAGAAATGAATGTCTTAGAAATGTTAAGCCATCCTAATATTGTCCAATATTACGGTGTAGAGGTTCATCGTGATAAAGTGAACATCTTCATGGAATATTGTGAGGGAGGATCTCTATCTAGTTTACTAGAACATGGAAGAATTGAAGACGAAATGGTTACCCAGGTGTATTCCTTAGAATTATTAGAGGGGTTGGCCTATTTACATCAATCAGGTGTGGTGCACAGAGATATTAAACCGGAAAATATTTTACTTGATTACAGCGGTGTAATTAAATATGTTGATTTTGGTGCTGCCAAGAAGATTGCAAGGAATAGTTCTAAATTTTCTCACTTAAGCCATGAAATCATGCATGATAGTGAAGATGGAACTAATGACTCCAGTACTACAGGAGGGAGTATTCAAGGAATGATAGGAACACCGATGTATATGGCTCCAGAATCCATTACGGGGTCCAAGGAAAAGGGCAAATTCGGTGCCGACGATGTTTGGTCTCTTGGGTGTGTTATCCTAGAAATGATAACCGGAAGAAGACCATGGTCTAATCTAGATAATGAATGGGCAGTCATGTACCATGTAGCTGCTGGTCACATCCCACAATTACCTACGACAGATGAAGTCTCTGGAAACGGAAGATCATTTTTAGAGCGTATGTTGGTTCAAAATCCCAAAAAGAGGGCAACTGCTCTTGAACTGTTGGTCGACCCATGGATCGTTGAAATTAGAGAGATTGCATTTGGCCCTTCAGACGACATAGACAATACCACTTGAACGGTATCTTTTATCGTTAGCAAGTATTTAACAAGAGAATGTTTTAATATATTCATCTACTTGCTCCTATATATTTTATAATAAAATTTTTATAGATCCAGCACTCTTAAATATTATAGATATTAATTATTCGAAAGAAGTCATAGTGGGAACGAAATGGGTGTTTAGGAAGACCACTCTATCGTAACTACTACAACGTAATTTCTGTATCAATTGCTGGGAAGCTCTGTCCGTCACATGATTTTCGGAAAATTTTCAGTTCGAAAGCTTCATGAAGAAAAGAAAAAATAAAAGAAGTATAAATAAATTTGAGATGCGATGAGCTGCGATGAGCTATATTATAAGCTTTAATGCATATTGCATCAGTCAGCGCTTTGTATAAAATACAGTAAAGTTACTCAAGAGATAATGTCCACTTTAATTCCACCCCCATCTAAAAAACAAAAGAAGCAGGCCCAGGAAGTTAGGGAAGTCGCACTGGTCCCAGAAAATCTACCAAATGTGTCTATTAAATTACAAGCATTAGATACAGGTGATACCGTTGGTGGTGGGTTAAGAGTTCCCGCTGGTATTACTGAAAAACAATTAGAAGAACTGTTAAATCAACTAAATGGTACTGGGGAAGATCCAATTCCATACACTTTCAGTTGTAATGTTCCTGGGAAGACAAGTAAAGATCCCCAGCAAAGTATTGATATTACCGATAATTTATACTCCTCGATATTAAAGCCTGGTTACCATGGTACAGAAGATACTATTACATTAATTTTCACTCCAAGGGCTGTATTTAAAGTAAGACCTGTGACAAGAAGTGCTTCCGCCGTAGCGGGTCATGGTTCTACAATTTTATGTTCTGCCTTTGCCCCATATACAAGTTCTAGAATGGTTACGGGTGCCGGTGATAATACTGCTCGTCTATGGGATTGTGATACTCAGACTACCATGGCCACATTGGTGGGCCATCGTAACTGGGTGCTATGTGTTTCTTGGTCTCCAGATGGGGAATTGATTGCTACTGGGTCCATGGATAATACAATTAGACTTTGGGAATCTTCTAAAGGGAAACCTATCGGTGGTGGGAATGGTGAATCGTCAGTACTAAGAGGTCATTCTAAATGGATCACGTCTTTAGCGTGGGAGCCATTGCATCTAGTTAAACCAGGTGATAAACCACGGTTAGCTTCTGCGTCCAAAGATGGTACCGTTAGAATATGGGATACATCCAGAAGAGTGTGTTTATTAACATTAAGCGGTCACACAAATTCTGTATCTTGTGTGAAATGGGGTGGTCAAGGTATATTGTACACGGGTTCTCATGATAAGACTGTGAGAGTTTGGGATATGAATGCTGGCGGTAAATGTATTAATATCTTAAAGAACCATGCTCATTGGGTTAACCATTTATCCTTATCCACAGATTATGCATTAAGAGTGGGACCATTCGATCATACTGGTACTAAACCTGCCACGCCAGAGGAGGGAAGAGATAAAGCTTTGAAAAATTATGACAAAGTAGTAAAGAAGAATGGTCATGTTGAAGAACTGATGGTTACTGCAAGTGATGATTTTACTATGTTCCTATGGAATCCGTTAAAGTCAAATAAACCAATTGCTAGAATGACTGGTCATCAAAAACTAGTCAATCATGTGGCATTCAGTCCCGACGGTAGATATATCGTATCAGCCTCCTTTGATAATTCAATCAAATTATGGGATGGTAGAGATGGTAAATTTATTTCTACATTTAGAGGTCATGTTGCCAGTGTGTACCAAGTTGCATGGTCTTCTGATTGTAGACTATTAGTCTCATGTTCCAAAGATACCACATTGAAAGTATGGGACGTCAGAACAAGAAAACTATCAGTTGATTTACCAGGACACAAGGATGAAGTATATACGGTAGATTGGAGTGTGGATGGTAAACGTGTCTGTAGTGGTGGGAAGGATAAGATGGTCAGGTTATGGACTCATTAAACTCTCAACCGCATCTCTGCATCTTATTTCGTGGTATTCATTATTATATTCAGAAGTGTATATTAGATATATTATATAGATATAGACCATAATTAGACATTTGTATTTCTCATTTAAACATAGGTATCAACAGTTCTAGTTAACTGTTATTTGTGTTTCTTTTCAGATTTGAATGTTTAAAGGAGCAACTTTGAAAAATAAGATAAAGTTAACTTTGTTTATAAATAAGGAAGAACCAGGTTTATATTATACACATAGTTCGTCGAGTAGTTTAACCGATATGTCTTTATTAAGGAATTTTTCAAGGTGCCCTTCTCTTATGAGAACGAATGGAGTACGCTGTTATTCAAGTACGCTATCCAAAGAAATGGATTCATCATCAATAACTGAATTTTTATTCCCAAAATTGGAAGATATCACACAGGAAGAGATCATCCCACTAGATAATTCCGTCACCAAACGGTCAGGCAAATATTTTGTAAATAGAAGCGAAACTGGTAATTTACCAGTGTTTACAGATTATCTAAATGGGGGGAATAAAGTAGTGACTGAGATCAAGAAAATACGAGGAGACCCTGTCCAGCTGAAACTGGACTTACAAGAGAGATTACCATATATCAAGGCGAAAGATTGGAGAGTGGTACCTATGTCAAATAAGATTGTTGTAAGGGGTAATTATTGTTCACAAATCAAAAGAATCCTAGCGGCCAATTTTTGAATTGATAGCAGCTTGTGAGAATCACCTTAATATTCATAGGCAGTAACCTGTATATAGATTGTATTTAAAATTACAACACTCAGTAGTAGTATCGTTATTATTTTTACTGCTATGATTAAAAAATGTTATATGTTTTAGTATATAAATGTATAATATAATGATTAAATGATTGCAGATGAAGATGTAACAGGACCATATTCCGTACAAAGGCCAAACCAGTTTCTACCTATACACGTCGAGGAAACTCTAGACGTTGTAGATGGTAACGATGTAGTAAATGAGGAAGTTGTTGAGGAGGAGACTATCCGACTCTTCTTAGTATCATCCTTAGGTTCATTAATGCCTTTTACGAACTTCCAATTGTAACAATCCACACATGGTTCCGGGTCAACACATTTCGCGGGAGAATCATAAACTGTCAGAATGTCATCAATCACTGCATGTATCCTATGATGTAACATGTTTACATACCACCCTTTATCCTTGACCACATCATAAATACAAACTTTCCCAGTGTGACACGCAGTTTCCATGGCATATCCTGCAATAGAACATGATGAACTAGCTCCGTTACATGTTCCCATGAATATTGGATCGGCAGTGTGACCAAAATGCCATATTCCTTCTAAATATTGGGGCAAACCAGGTGGTGAAGGTAAATGTAATCTTTCTGTAGCCAGCTGTTCCCCGGGACTCTCAAATGTGACTGCTGGTATACCAAAAGTTCTGCCGATCAGTGCTGCCAAAGCACCACCTAGAGAATGACCAGTTAACCACATCGTAGCATTTGGATATTCTAATTCCACTTGTTGGAATATATCAAGAGCTATTTTATAATATCTATCATTTCTCCTTAACTCTTTCTCTAGACAACTCTCATCACACGTATTTGATTTCATATAGCAATCACATGCAGTAGTCCAAAGATAACTAACCCTTGCACAACAACAAGAGAATAAAATGTTATCATTTAATTTATCATTCGCTGTAGTCTCATCGACTCCAGATCCGGGCAAACCTTGTGCGCTTGTACCCTTCAATGAGAGGACTACAATATTTTCAATATCGTTGTAAAACACATGTCCTCTAATACCATCACCATTCCAACCAATACCAGGGGATACAGAATGGTTCCACGGTAGTGTAACATTTCTCCAATCGCCAGTATGTGGTATTCTGACGTACGCATTTGATGACATGAGAGCTAAAGAGATCACTGTTTCCTTATCTGTGATATTAGGGGCCAAAACATCATTATCATCTTGCCATTTCAAGAGAGACTCGGGTACCACATTAATGTATTCTTTACTCATATCCAATTGAGAAAGGACCAATTTAGGATCCAAACGTTTCATGGAGATTCTTGTAGTGCCCATCTTAAACGAATAATTAAATGGATTCTCACTTTGATAATGGGGGTTTCGAGGCCAGTCTAATTCAGATATTTTCTTATTCTCCTCAGTATTGGAAATTTGATGTTTATACATTTGGAAAAGGTCTCCAGCATCCTCTCTAAGTTGTGGTGTCACTTGTAATTTTTGATATATGCCATAAAATGAACCAGTACCATGGCGATGCAACTCGGTTAATTTAAACTCTCCTCGGAGAGGAGATAATATATCCTCGATCGGCATTCCATCAAAATATGATTTCATAGACGGTAAATGATGCCGTATACCCCAGATTACTGCTAGCGTAAAGAGCAGAGGCACAAAAATGACACTTAGAGTTATGCATTTCTTATGGTCTTTTCTGTATAACATAAATTCAAAACAACCACTTTTCTCACTGTTTGACATATCCACACCATGACTTATTATCGCCTTTTCTATATTCTTTCCTATCGTTTCAGAAAAGGGAGTGATTGTATTCAGTACATGATCAAAGCTTAGGATCCTTTATATATCAACGCCATTATTCTCAACGGGCTTTATCATTTTCAAAAATATCAAAGTGGAAAATAAAAAAAATGGAAGAAACGTGAAGAGAAGTTTCTTACACTACACGTCATTTCTACTTTGCAAAAGTTGAAAACAGCTAGAACAGATAGCAGTACCTGAACAATCCGTAGTTTGTTGGTTTTTTAAACAGAGTCTATTGGATTTAGTACTCTTTAGGATTTGGAAGCACAATTGGTTCCTTTCCTTCTCTTTGCGTTACATTCATTTTTGCATTTGTTATTGCTCCTTTCCAAGACTCGTTATTCCAGCCAGAATTTTTTTTTGCCTTTTTGAACTTAGTTTATTCTAATATTGCTGTTTGGATATCTAGTTTTACTTTCTACTGTTATTTCCATATCAACTCTAAAGCTTCTACATCTACCCTTAAAGGATGAAATATTTAGCATCACAATATGATATTGGATATCCTTTATATGGTGCCAAATTTTTGAGCAGTTCTGTCTTGTTAGTGACAGGTGGTGGTGGCCAAGCTAACACAGACATTCCCAACAAACTAACCGCATTGAAAATAGATTTTGATAAGAAAAAGGTTATCAAAAGATTTAGAGAAATCACATTAGATTCCAAAGATGATTGTCCTACCACTCTAGACGCTGCTTTAGTACATAACCGAGAACCCCTAAGCAATGTTATATTAATGGGCTGTAACGAACATGAAACACAAGGTGCTCCTAATCATCATTTAAGAAAGTTTACCTTTGAAAATGATCATTTGAAATTTAAAGCTAGTGCAGACTTCAACAGATCAAATGATCCTAACGAATTTACTAAATTAACTGCATTGTCTTCTGATGGTTCGGTGGGGGCAATTGCATCTTCTAAGTTACCAACCGTCATTAGGATTATCGATCCTCTCAATATGGAAGAAAAATATGAAATCGAGACAGGTAATATGGTCAAGGATCTACATTTCTCTCCTGATGGGAAAGTTATTTGCTATATTACAGAGACTACGCTTGAGGTTATTTCTATCGTGACGGGTAGATTTATTATCAGAAAAACTGATTTTAATAAGCAAGTTAGCTTATCCAAGGTTCGTTTTCTGACTAATGACATTGTTGTCGTTGCAGGGATTTTGAATGGTAAGACAAAGAGTATCACTATTTCTAAGATAAATATCAAGACTACAAACACCACAGTTTTATTATCCAAGTCTATTACCTCGAGTTATAATGATGTTACAGCCATGGATACATCAAATGACGGTGAATTGATATCTTTAGCAACAAATGAAAGCGCTCTATTGATTATCAAATCAAAAGACTTAAGTATCACCAGAAGCTTTAAGCGCATCCACCAAGGTGATATTACTAGGGTAACGTTTTCTCCAGATTCTCAATTGGTTGCTAGTGTTTCGTCAGCAAACTCTATTTATTTGATCAAGTTACCTCCTGGATTGGGGCAATCTACATCATTTTTTCAAAAATTATTAAAACTATTCATTAATATTTTGTTAACAATTGGTATAGTAGTTGTGGCCTATTTGGCATACTACTTTGATTTGCACACAAAATCCTACCAATATATTAACGATAAATATTTGACTAAAAGAGATACTTCTCAATATTTCCAAATGAATGATGGCTCATTTACAACTTCAACTGAGATTATTGATGACGATATAATTAGTATTCACACATTAACTGGTCATATACACACTGCTTCTGATTTCACTACCGATGACATGTTCGGCTCTGTGGAAACAAAGTTAGCTTCTATAACTAGTAATATATGGTCAGAAGCCGGAAGTTATGATAAAGAGTATTATGAACAAACCACAGTTATGCCTATATCTGAATCTGCACATAGGAAGTCATCCCCTGCGCAAAACCCAACTACCTCGACATCTACTCAGCCGGAGTCTATTGGTAGCACAATTAGCAAAGGCAAGTTATCTTCTGCTGCCTCTACTTCATCTGTTATATCTCTTCGTAGCTTTGGTGATTCTTCATTGGAATTACCTGAAAGTTCCACAAGTGCTGAGGCGAAACACCTAGAAAATATGGCTCCTTCTATTTTAACAAGTGGTACTCATACAAGCACCAAGACAACTTCTGAAGTTGCAATCCCTACATTTTCTTTTTCCAAAAAGCCACTTTCAGAAGTTGTCACTTCCGTGGCGATGGATTCTAAAAATGAGCAGGGATCCTTGCTGGCTACTACCGAAGTTTCAGAAGTATATAGTAGTGAATATACTGAGCCAACCACATTTACAGAATCAGTAGAACCAACCCCCATCCTGAAAAAAGACTCTGGTATTACAAAGTCTATATATGCGGGTAAACATACCATTACCGTAGATGGTATTGTATATGAGGTTGTTTCTGTAAGTCGCGCACCTACTACAACAACAGCGAGTGATCTCACCATAGGAAATATTGCAAACCCAGAACGTACTGTAATCTTCCATACTTCTCCTTCATATACCTCTCAGACGTCATATACAGCATCTGTTATGAGCGATATGTCAAATAATACTACAGATATTGGTGAAGTATCTACAGACAAGTCAGGGAGTAACGACTTAATAATGTCAGCAAGTTCACAACAAAATAGTCAAATCATTTCTTCCATAATATCTTCAACCTCAAACCAGCAGAATATCCATATTCCTCCTGAAGAGTCTGAAACTAATACTGTCTCCAGCGCCACTACTGCTACTATTTCCAAAACTGAAAGGCTCGGTAGAAGTTTCGGTAGTTCTAGCTCCTCTATGTTGTCATCCGATTCAACATTACTGGAGACACCCGAACATAATAACCTCGAGTCTGTTTCCAATTCTAGTACTTTCAAGCATACCTTAGTACCTACATCTTCCATAAGAAACGACATATTGTTGTCCACTCCTGTTAGCAACGAACCTAATGTCACGAGAGAACAGGAATTAGTAGATAATAGTATTTCTCTCGAAGATACTTTTGTCACTACGCCTGTGGAAACTTCTACAGACATAACACTTGTTTCCGGTATGATATTACAGGGGGTACCAACCGAAACGAGTTTGCCAGGCATTAATGTCGAAAACATCATGGAAAATACCACTGAAACCTGTACTGAAACAGCTATTGAAACCACTACTGGAAGAACCGGAGATCTAACAGGTGAGCTTGTTGCACCCGCTAGTACTGAAACTAATTTTGCAATTACTCATGAAGTAAATAATAGCGCTAATGAAGCCAAGCAGGCTACCATCACTCAAGGATTGCTTCACTCTTCTCCCATGTACCAAAGTGAGGATGAAATGTCCCCAACTACATCATTTAATATTGGAACTGAAACAAATGTACTGCAAACCGACTCCAAGCTTTCAACTATTAGTGAAGAGGCTTCATCTAGTGTACACTCCTCAGGTATAAGCACATCTAGCTCTATTATATATGATATCACAGCAATTCTGGAGCATACTAACACACCGACACCGGATATCCTTTTAGAAGGAAGTGACAGCATGGGATTAAATAATACAAAAGTGGACACGGATGTTACTTCTCCACTCGAAACTAATGTCATCCAAACACTAATCTCTAACAGTATTAATTTGGATATTAGCGAAGCTGCACGTTCGGAAGTAGGTCATAGTCCATTTTTCACTCCTACCCAGGAAAGTCTATTACTTCAAACTTCTCCTAATATCACGGAAAGTGTACATCAAGAAGAGTCTATAGTCACAACTCTTTTATCTGAGGTGTCTCAATTTGACACATTGCCTATCACAACCACTGTTATAGAAATTACACACGACGAATTATAGAAATGCTCTCCACCATGATATGCATGATCCTAGGCAAGATATTAAAATGTTTATATTAAATATACTCTATATATGATTTTCTGATTAAATTATGCAATTAAGATGTATCATGTGAACTAACCATCCGTTTTCGGTTTTGTCTTCATGTGCTGTGATAAATCTCTCGATAAATCTTCATCTGTTGATATATCCGCGTTATCAAATTGGGTAGTTACATAATTGACCTCATCCTTACTATTTTCATTATGATGCTTGGTAAGGCTTTCCGGTTGTTCAGATGTAGAACTTCCTTCCGCATCTGAACTGTTTTCCTGTTTTTTAGGATCTTGAGATTTATCCACAACAGGTATTGGAGTAGGTACTTCATTAACATTTCGATATTTACTCTTAGCTTCTTTAATCAATCGTCTAAAGTCTTTGGAGAACATACGGATCCAAGTTTTCCTCTCAAATTTATCATTTTTAAAATTTGCCATCAATTTCTGATAACCTTTGTCACCTCTTTGTATCAAATTACCTATGGTGTTTCTACTGTTTCCAGTAAGGGAAGCATGCGAGGCTTCCCAGGATATTAACTGTCTTCTCAGGTCTGTTTCGTCCACTGGGTTTAGAGAGTCGCAAAAATTACTATTCCATAATATCTCGTAGTGATTATATCTATCAATAAGATTCTGTTTTGACCCTGTAGAGGGTAAATTTAATGCTCCCAACTTTTGTCTCAATTGAGTCATTGATAAACTGGTATAGTCAAGTTTTGGTAGTCTCTCTCTCCTTTCTGTATTTGCCATTGAATTCAAATATTTAGTAACATAAGAGACCTCCGCTTTTGGTTGAGGTGTTGCTACCCTTGAAGGATGGGTAGCACGGATATTATGGCGAGGATGACTTTCAGGTTCAGATCTGATCGGGGATAATCCCTTGCTATGTGTTACTAATGTTGACATACTCTTTGCCATAGTTAGCTTCTTATGTTTTGATAACTTTCCTAGGGATTGTAGGTTCAAACATTCATCTAGGTGAGACCTTTCTAAAAGTCTTAGTGGATAAAATTCTTGACAGATCGGACACTGAGCCATCTGCTGACTTGTTGAGGTTCCGATTTTAGATGATTTAGTAAACATGCTTTCCACAGTAGATCTTGATTTTTTCTTGAGAAGTGTACTACCTGGTTTGGCAATTTTATTTGTTTTCGGTATATTTGGATGAGAGGTACTAGGTTTCTCATTCGATGCTACGATTTCTATATCATCATTCATTCTGTCTTTAGGTTCGGTTATTTCAAGCTCGGGATCAGAATCAATTTCAATTAATGATGAGTCAATAATTTCTTCAGGAGAGTTGTCTGTTTGCACTTTTTTAACTTGATCTAATTGAAGGGATTCTATTAAAGAAAATCGAAGAGCAGTGTAACATTCAATAATTTCAGTGACCAGAAATTCACTCCGTAACATAGATTCTCGTAATTCTGATAAACATAATGGACACTTGGCTGAATTTTTGATGTATTCACGTATACATAATGAACAAAAAGTATGTCCACAAGGTGTCAACACTGGGACCTTCAAAAAATCTTTACAAATATGACATCGTAATAAAGAGTCCAGTTGTGTTAAATTGGGTATCTTCGAACTCGAAAAATCGGTTGGATCTGTTATTTGACGATCCATATTTGTTAATATATATACAGGCTGTTCTGAGTAAGGAACTTTAGGTGTTACTGATTCTTTTCTTTTTTGATTCATAATATATACTTTGACAGATCAAATTTCAATCAACTAAATTTTTCAATCTTTAGTTTTCTTCACGCTTACGAAATGAATGAATCTGACACATTTACAGATTAGTCAAATATTTAATATGAATAATTATATTATAAGTACAACTTTTCCTTACAAAATAGTATATAGAATATTTACTATGGAAGTAATCGCTCTTGAAAACTAATCAGAAATAATATAATGTAATAAAAAATGATAAAGATTAAATGCTCCCCAGAATAAATGAATGTAAATAAATAAGAATGATGCTGAAAACGAGACAAACAACAAATAATGAAAAATAAATGATGAATAATGCATATGAGATAATAATGGTATGGCAAGAAGCTCTAAAACTTGTAGTTAAAAACGACTAAGGATTTTGAGGTTTAGATACGAATGGAAGATCCAGCTTTGCATTCGTCGAAGTTGAGCTAACTTTATTGTTAGGGCTTTTCCATTTAGAACAATCTATGTCCTTTAATGCTCTTTCCCAAACTGAGTATACATCTACACCAAAAAGGCCCCCAGATGATAATTTTGTCTTGATTGTAGTAGTAGTGGTGGTGGTAGATACAGAACTACCTAATAAATCTGGAGCAGATAATTTTCTTGGTGAAAAAGTTTTTATTATTGTTCCATTAGGTGTTGATGATATTTTGGTGATCGGTGTTCTCCCCATAGCTTTCATAATGGGTGAAGAATATATATCTTCAAATAAATGTGATGGTGTTTTCCAATTTTTCATTAGCATATCAGTATTATTATTGTTATTATTGCTGCTGTTATTAGAACCATTATTTAAATTATCTTTAGTAAACTCAATATTATCATTTAATCGGCTATCTCTTGGGGTACTCAGTAGTTGTATAGGAGTATCCTCAAGGCTTTGGGTTCTTCTTAAATCTGGTGTTTTCAATAATTCCATAGGATTATTAACAGAGAATTGTTCAAGATTAGATTTTACATTAAAAGAGCCTGTGTCCCTTTGGAAATCATTTTCTTCATCATTATCAATCATTATGGAAGAGGCAATATCTAATTTGGATGGAGACATTTCAAATTTTGAATTGAATGAACAGATATATTTTTTATAATTTTTTGGTGATAATAATGAGTTTGATTGACTATTGGGATTATTAAACATGGATTGATTTGGAAACATATCTTGAGTGGGTGGGAAATCATTACCAAATGTTGCTGAGCTTTGCATAGTTGGTGTACGTAATAAAAATTGTCTATTTTCATAATTTTGAAGTCCCAAAGTAGTTTGTGATCTTTTCATTGCAGGAAGAGTCATAAGATTTGTGATTTGGAAATAATTTGGTTGCTTTCTATTTGGTGAGGATTCACTAATAATATCTTCTTCTACAATTTCTGTATATGGGGGAGGACTTGAGATTTGAATCAAGGGTGTAGAATCGCGACGCATGGTTTCTTCTTTATCTTCGTTATTGCTATCATGACTCTTACGTTTACTTTTATTACCGCTTGCTGCATCATTATGATGCAATTGAGATATAGATATGGTAGGTGGAGACACCAAATTGTTGTTATCTTCTTGGGATATTGTGACAGAATCATGTGGGTCAATGGATTCAGTAGAGTCATGGAAGAAATAATAATCTAAATCCTTTAATTGATTTCTAATTTCATCATAAGAACGAGTTTCATGTTTAAAAAATTTTTGAGCAGAAGATTCTTTAACTTGCCAAAAATGGCCTTTACCATCAGAAGATTTTATTGTCTTAATGAAACCTTCATTCAATGAAAGGTTATGCCTAATTGAATTTTGCCAGCTTGAATCCTTTAATTGGAAGAATGGGAAATGAGTTGAGATCCAATGATAAATTTGAGATAGAGTCAATTTACCCTCGTGCGATTGTAATATGGCTAAACATATTATTATAGCGTATGAATATGGTGGTTTTTCAGTAAATTGACCAGTCTGTTTTCTTTTAATTAAAGATTTTATTATATCGTTTAATGAGAGAGATCCATTGACTCTGGAGCAGCCGTCTGATCTATTTCTTCTTGCCTTTGCAGGTGGGGTTGGAGAAGACTTAGTTGGTGATAATAGT
>JAJLXW010000568.1:67258-78808 GCA_030571515.1 Monosporozyma aquatica
CTTCTGATATGGTCAAATCTGTCAGTCCTTCTCAAGAGTTCACTTTGCAATCTATAAAATTTTCATCAAAGAAAAAAAATAAAATAGAAATAAAAACCTATATATCCTGGATACCAGACAAAATATCGGAAACAACAGAGTAAATTAAGCCAATCCACATGATAACGGCTTTTATTGAGGTAATACCAAGGTATAGATGTCTAGTAACAAACGTATCGTGTTGGTGAAACAAATTATATTTTTTCAAGGCCCACAGATGTAAAAAAGAAGCAATCAAACAAAGGGTCTACTTTTATTTTTTGAATTGTCGGCTACCAGGGTTTATCATACTTCTTAAAAAAGGTACTTATCCCTCTATGATATCTTAGATGAAGAGAGAGCATAAATTCCATTACATTAGAAGAGCTGACTTAATAGGGAGCTTATGTTTTTATAATCATAAACACTACAGAGTAACTCAACTATATTACGTCAATGCTGATTTCACAAAGTTCAATTACATTAGTTGAAGTTCTGCTAACCCAAATTCAAGGTTATCGCAGGTTTGATTGGAAATGTCAAAAAAAAATAACGACACCAGCAGGATTTGAACCAGCGCGGGCAGAGCCCAAGAGATAACCTGAATTCAAATAATTCGAGTCTCTCGCCTTAACCACTCGGCCATAGTGCCATTAAAAATATCATTCGGTATTAGAATAGGTTTTGTTATAGCGTAAATAATTAAGCATATGTGATTATCATAATTTGTCCCGGAAAAAGCCAGTACTGCTCTCTAACACCGGTTCACTCAGGGAATTAGTTCGGAGAGTATTAATGAATAAAATGGGGTTTCCCAATCCGGTAGGTTGACTGTGAGTTGAGTTATACCCAAGCAAAGGAAAATGTCGGATTCTGGCCATCACCAAGATCGCCACGATCTCCACAAAAATCGAGGTCAGGATCTCAGAGATACTCAGTTTATGTATATTAGTGTATGTTTGCTGGAATACTTGTGAATTCAATATTTTGTAAAGGATATTTTTCACTATGGTTACCATAGCAACCATCATTTTCTCAAAGAAAAACGCAGATGATTCAATTTTCAAATATGAAAAATTTAAAATTTTTAAAAATAAAACAGTAAATTAAAATTAGGTACATAAGTAGAAGTATATAATATTTATAGTTCAGTTAAAGGAAACCGAGTCCAATTACTATAAAAATGAGTTCTTTACTTAACCAAACAACAAGCAATCAACAACATTAAGCTATATTGTAGATATATAGTACCAGAGCTATTAGCTTTGTATATAGAGATAGAGAGAACAAAACTAATTGTCATTACATCTGTTAGAATATGTGACATTTTGTTGGAATATGTGACACTCCAAGTCACATACAATTTATGATAAAGATCCATTTTATCACAGACGTATAATAATGCAGTAGAGTATACTTTATTCTGGCAATTCTATTATGGCAATGGAATATAGATTATAGCAATGAAGTTGATTTTCTCGTATACAGTGATCTCTGACATTCAAAATGAAATTTTGGAAAAGTTGAAAATAAAATAAAATGTCGAGATTCAAAGATACATAGATTAAATAAACATCGTATATACTTTGTAGATTGCTTAATACGCCAGGTCCATTCTGATGGAAATTCTGTGTCATACACTATAGAGTAGCTATTGGGTCTACATGGAAAATTTTTTTTATACATCCATTTTTACACCCTATTTTATTTCTTACACCCAGTTTATTTTTATTACATTATTTTATTTTATATAAAATAGCAATAGTACAGAGAGATTCTATATCTGCTGTCTCGTCTGCTATCTTGATTTTATATTTCTATATATTTTATATACAGAAAACCAGAATCATTTATATTAAAACCTGATCTAATAACTTCCTATACTCTGCCATTATAATGAATCAATCTATGTCAAACGAAGATAGCAGACATTCATCAGGTGTAGCCCCTTCTGTTCACGTTCTCCATATTCAAGTGAGTGCATATTGTCTTCCAAAGGGCTGCTATAGCTTTTAACAAAGAAGGCCATGGAGCTGGCAAAAATGGTTGATTTAGACCTAAGCATTGTTAATACAATTTGTTATATTATAGAAACAGTTTTTTCTTTATTTTGTGGTTATCTTTCAAAATGAAATCTTAGTTAATGTTGAATCAGTACTTATTGGTTGAATATATAAAGCAAGCTTAGACATATATAGCAAATTAGATAAATAAAGAAGGATGGATGTTTCCTTCGAAAATTATTTGGAATGATTTCCGCCTTATTAGCAAGTGTTCTCAAAGGTAAGAGATAGTTCCGAAAACTGGCAGGGTATATAGCAACAATTCAGCAGTAAAAATACATAGAAGACTTTTGGCAAAAAGGACATATACTTGTATTTGGTATCATTTAATAAACAAGGTTTATTCGCTTAAAAAATGAAATATAGTACATTCTGCATAGGTGGGTATGCAATCCTCTAGTCACTATTCACATAGGTTTTGTAATCGGTACGCTTAAATATATCTAATTGACATATATTGACATTAAAAGGTATTAGTATGACATATTTTCTGTCTCCACATGAACAAAATCATGAGCCATGCCATCAAAAGTACTGAAAATCCGACACTTAGATTGCAAGTAAATAAAGCTGTATACCCTCTATATTCAAAAGCTTCAATAACTTGGTCTGTTGATTCCATAAATATAATTCCACCACAAATGAGACAAAAAGACGTTATCAACTCTGTAATTGGTCTGGAAGGTTTCTGATTTTTGCATGGTTCCAAATATAATAAGATATAAGTCAAAACTCTAAAGAAAGATCCATAGGATAGTAGGGATCCCCATTGTGTATGTATTGTAGTTGATAGTTCTGATGCCTGTACATGTTGTGACATTAAGATTCCTGTCCAAAATATTGTCAAAGTTGGGAATGGATTAGGCGAATACCCAGGACTACCAGCAGCTACTTCACTATTATCGTCTAAACTTAATTGTTCTCTTGCCTTTCGATACTTCCATTTATTTAATTGGACTTCAATTAATAAACCACATAAACCTGTACCAATGTACATGAATGCAATAGAAACGTGTTGTAAATCTTTTGCTGTCCATTCCCCACCAGCACCTGCAAGATGTTCTAAGAACACATTTGTAGTTCCATAGAATAAAATTAGCCCACTTTCAATTATTTCCATAGTAACTGTCCCATAAGGTGTATATTTCCCCCATAAACATTCACTTTTGGGTTGTTCTCCCAGGAACACAATTGGATTCCATGCCCAACCATAGGAACTGCCATTACCACAATATCTACCCAATGAAACAACACCAAGGATCAAAAATACACCACCTTTGATCCAATGGGCTAATATGTTAAAAATTCTCTGTTCTTTCCCAAAAAGACATCCTATTGCTAGGCCAATAAAAATATCAACCCCCATAAAGAAGAACAAAGGCACATTTATTATCTGGATAAAATAGTATATATACTTAGTGCTAGTGGAGGCATTCCCTATAATAAAGTTTGTAGGTAATGGTTTCACTACACTACTTTGTTCTGGAGTGTTATTACTTGGGGTTAGTGTTTCTAAATCATGTTCTAGTGAATCACCACTCGACCTGTGACTGTTGTAATTAAAATGGAGATCTTCTAAGGGAATATATTCTGCATTCGAGAACGAGTGTATCCTTTGTGCCTTTGCCATAAATAGAGTGAAAATAAAATGTGCTGTAATTGTTGAGAAGAGTAGCATAAACACTTTGGGATAAATATTATGTGGGTACCAGATCTCAGAATTTGGAAAAGTGCTGATATATAACAATAAGGAAATGAGAGAGATTGTTAATAGAACTTGGTTTAATGTTAAGACGAACAATGACTTTTTGATTTGTTTATCATGATGAACTAGATAAAATGGATATACAAGTAAAAATGCAACCACTAAAGTGTAATAATGACATCTTAATGCACTAGGTTTGCCAAGTTTTGTATTGAAAAAGGTTGTTGTATTATACTTTTCCCAGTATAATTTTTCTGCTGGAGTAAGACCCATTCTTTGCAAAATCGGCAAACCATGAGCATGTTTAGGCTGGAATGGAATGGGGATTATACTTGGAGAAATAGAAGTAATTGTGCGTGAAGGCTCCATGTCCAAATCCATATCCATATTCATCTCTGCTTGAATATTCTTATATAACTAGTTTTCTAATGTTAGTCAAAGGTTTATTTTAAAACACTCATACGATTTTGAGTTCTTGTCTTTTATAATCCAACAGTTTTTATCTTGACACTTTGACACTAGGCCTGGGGGCGGGAAAGTTTGCCCTCAAATTTTGCCGCATTTTTTATTTCCGCGGACACAAAAAATCCATTTTTTGTGTAGGGTATTTAATATTGAAAAATCAGTTTTATTTTCATGGAAGATGTTCCTGTAGGGTTTGCGAAAACGAAAATCCAAGCTCCTACAAAATAAAATTGCGACCTAATTAATAATCCTATGGATGACGGTTCATCACAATAAATTTATTTGGTATCTAGGTTAATACACTCATGAATTTGAAAATTTAGTAGTGTTTTTAGTAGTAGTATGTGCCAGAATTGATGATAAAATTGCAAGTTACAGGTTGAGAAATTTCTAGCTCGGGCATATACCCACGTTGGGCTCAGAGGCTTCAGCGACCGAATGAAATGAGGGCGCGGAAAATTTTTCGGAAAATTCGTATATAATGATGAATTTTTGAGGGCCAATATTAGGGCCCAGTTGAGGGGAAAATCGAAAATTGGCTGCGCTTAAATCAAAAAATTTTTCGCGCACCCAGGCCTACTTTGACACATTTCCCTTTCATATTTCTTTTATTAGGGGAAAAATATCGGTCTTTTTTTTACAGCGGCAAAATAAAAGTTATTGGATATGAAGAGATATTGTATAGGAAGTTTACAATGATACATTATTAGAAAACTTAGTAGAAGTCACTTGTTTCCCACATCTGTATACTGTAGGCCAGTGGCCATCTTACTAAGAGAACTAGTCATTGTGATTGTTATATTGGATTCGGTCGGTCTCTTGAAATAAAATTTACACAACGTATAAAGTAGTATATAATTTCTTCCGAAGGTGCTTCTTACCGGTTTTTGATACTTGTCCAATTCTTCATATCGTTGATGTTACGTGATAGCCACATGGCACCTATAATAGCAGTATTTTCAATTTAGATAGTGTTAATGTAATAACATCCTTTAGTAATTTATGGTATTATATTAATAACTCCAACAGTGTATAATGTAGAAACGGAGTTTAGAAACTCCCCGGATGTTGGGTTGTGCAGACATTTGGAGTCAGAAAACTACAAATAAAATAGTAGTAGGATGGAACTTCTTTTCTAATAAAAGGTTTACTTGGTAAGGTATTGACAGTGAGTGAGTTTCAGCAATTCTGCAACTAGGAAGGGAATAGGTTATGGGCAAAAATATACATGCTTCTTGTCAGATATTCATCAAAGTAGTTTTTAATTGATTAATTAGTAATACTCATGCTAGGGTGGGGTACTGGATCTCTAGTTTTATTAGTCCGAGGTGGACAGAATCTATTCAATTATTATATATCTTCTATTTGATCTCATTTTTAAATTTTTCATGAAGACCCATACACCGCATAATACTATTTCTCTATAGTAAATTATAGTTAAACCAATCTTTAAAGTTCTTCGTTTTGTGACAGCAAATGCCATATATTCTAAGAATTCTTGACTAAATTAAATTTTATCGCAAACACTCTCATCTATATTTCAAGGATAGTCCAATCACAAAAATTTTAATTAATATGAACAATACACAATTTTTTGGGATCAAAACATGACTAATGGATTTTTTTTATGAGTAAAATACTATTTAAAAGATGAGGAGGTATAACAATTCTGGAACAAATTATTTTAACAATTCTGAATTATTTTAAAAGTGATATAAAGCGTAACATTCACATATATTTTGCTGTGAATTTAAAACTCTATTCCCCTTAAAATATTAAAAAATACGCAAAATATTTTACTTATTCAGATTTCTTTTCTATTCACTAAAAGCTAGTACACATTTCTTGTAGTATACCATCTTATCTGGTTGTTTCTACGTTTTTTATAATATTTGTTTGTGGTTAAAATGTGACTTAAACTTTTCTTCAAAAAGAAAACGAACATTCCTCTCTTACTAATCAAATCTGACTATTTCCATATTTCTCAGTGGAAGAAATTTGCAGGTGCAGACTTTATTAAAAGTGTTATTATCATTAACTTGATCCAAACTTAAAATAAGTGATCATTAAGAATTTTTTTAAAAATTTTAGCTAGAAATATCCATTGGATAATATTTACAATAAAGTAGCAAAGTAATCTCACATAAAATAAAAACAAGCATCCATTTAGGTATCAGAAAGAATATATCTTAAATATAGAGCCCCTCCATTTCCAAAATATACAGGTTTCAAAAGAATATAGTGCAATTATCAAAATTGTTATTCCCCAAATTGTATTAAAACAGACTTTTTGACGTTAATTTTGTTGAGAAGCTTGGCAAAGCTATAGGTATAAAATTTCCCAAACGTACAAACATTAAACAATAATATGAAAGTTAAAAAGTGGTAATAATCATAGTGCTATTAACGGAAGTAAATTTCACGAAGTCGTCCCTTAAGTTTATCCTAAACCCCGCCAAAAACTGTAAACAATAGGGGAGTTTGGCCGAGTGGTTTAAGGCGTCAGATTAAGGTTCTAAGACTTTAACATTCTGATATCTTCGGATGCGCGGGTTCGAATCCCACAGCTCTCATTATTATTTTTTTTGCTCGATGAGTACTTTAATATCACGTTTAACGGCGAGAAGTACGAAATTGATTGGTGAAGCCAAACTGTGTAAGTCTCACGTGCCACCCGTAAACTGTGGCGTTTCGCTTTCCCGGCATCTCGCCATACTAACTTACAGTAGTTGGAAACCGGGGACGAACACCGGCTTTCAGTGAAACTTTTCAGTGGAACTTTTCACCACAGTGTGGGGGTCGAGAGTCACATGGGGCTTTTCAGGTCTGTTTTGACTTTGGTGAAAAGCTCAACTTCATTTAAGGTATGTGATTCCACTTCATTATTGGGAGATTTCCCACAGTTCCACAAATTTGCTTTCCCACCCGTCTCCTGGAATTTTGCCAACTGCCATGTTTCCCACAGTAAACGGGAAATCTGGAGATTGTGAACTCATTATGATCTTGATTTAGTCAATGTATCACTGTTTATGGTAATAAGGTGACTTTTTCTTTTCAATCAGCTCTTTTTTTTTTCCATATATATATATATATATATAAGGGAATTGTCTCGATAACATTCTTACTCTTGATCATAAATGATTTTTACTAATCCATTCATTCTCAACTAAAAACAAAAACAACCAATCCAAACCAAACAAGAATAATATGCCTTCCCATTTCGATACCATTCAATTACATGCCGGTCAAGAAGACCCATCTGACAACAATCACAGACCAAGAGCTGTTCCTATTTATGCCACCACCTCTTATGTTTTCAAGAACTCTAAGCATGGTGCTGATTTATTCGGTTTAAGAGTCCCAGGTTACGTTTACTCTCGTTTCCAAAACCCAACCACTGCTGTTCTTGAAGACAGAATTGCTGCTTTAGAAGGTGGTATTGCTGGTCTTGCCGTCTCTTCCGGTCAAGCAGCTCAAACTCTTGCTATTCAAGGTTTAGCTCATGCGGGTGATAATATTGTCTCTACCTCCTTTTTATACGGTGGTACTTATAATCAATTCGCTGTCTCTTTCAAGAGATTAGGTATTGAAGCTAGATTTGTCGAAGGTGATAAACCGGAAGATTTTGAAAAACTATTTGATGAAAAGACTAAATGTGTCTATTTAGAAAGTATTGGTAATCCAAAGTATAACGTCCCAGATTTCGAAAAAATTGTCGCTGTAGCTCATAAACATGGTGTTCCAGTCGTTGTAGATAACACTTTTGGTGCCGGTGGTTTCTTCTGTCAACCAATTAAATACGGTGCTGATATTGTTACACACTCTGCTACTAAATGGATTGGTGGTCATGGTACCACCATTGGTGGGTTAATTGTCGATTCTGGTAAATTCCCATGGAAGGATTATCCAGAAAAATTCCCACAATTCTCTCAACCATCTGAAGGTTATCATGGTACCATCTTTAATGAAGCTTACGGTAACTTAGCCTATATCCTTCACGTTAGAGTCGAATTATTAAGAGATTTCGGTTCTTTATTAAACCCATTCGGTTCCTTCCTTTTATTACAAGGTATTGAAACTTTATCCTTAAGAGCTGAAAGACACGGTCAAAACGCTTTAGCTTTAGCCAAATGGTTGGAAAAGAACCCATATGTCGCTTGGGTCTCTTACCCAGGTCTTGAATCCCATTCTCATCATGAAAATGCTAAGAAATATTTATCTAATGGGTTCGGTGGTGTTCTTTCCTTCGGTGTTAAAGATTTACCAAATGCTGATAAGGAAACTGATCCATTCAAATTATCTGGTGCTGTCTTCGTCGACAACTTGAAATTAGCCTCTAACTTAGCTAATGTTGGTGACTGTAAGACTTTAGTCATTGCTCCATACTTCACTACGCACGAACAATTAGAAGATGAAGCTAAATTAGCCTCTGGTGTCACTAAGGACTTAATTAGATGTTCTGTCGGTACCGAATTCATTGATGACATCATCGCTGATTTCGAACAAGCTTTTGAAAAGACTTTCAATGGTGTTAAACCAGAATAAGTTTATCTTTTACGTTTCTAATGTATTCTTTTCCTCTTTTGTCCTGATAATAGATTTGTATAATTTAATCTTTAAGTAAATATATCATGATTCCTATGTAATCTAACATTAATACAAGAACAATAATAAGAATAGAGTTTTTAATGTGTAAGTAAGATCGTCATGTTCATAAATCTATATAACATTATAATGTACATAAATCAATATGGAATACCATTGGTAATCCTTTGGAACTCATCATAACCAACAGTAAATATACTTTCAAAACTCTTCTTGATCAAAGCCTTCATATATAATGCAGCCTCGTGGTCCGTCTTTTCAGGTTGAAATCTGGCCCTCACATTCTTTATTGTCTTATTACCTTTAAAACATGGTAACCCACTATCTAGCATGGGAACAATCCCTTCAATGATGAAATCCATATGAGACCTAGCCGCTAGGAAACCTTTAATACATAATTCTTCAAATTCTTGGAATGCCGCAGTTTCATTGGACCCACCCATAACTTTAACCATTTCTTTGGTCAATTTAAATGGAACTGCTTCAAATTTAACGCCACCTGGAACAATATCAAATATAAACCCAAAATCAATATGTAGACAGTGGCCTTGATCATCATACATAATATTACCATTATGTCTATCCTTAAATTGCAACAAATATGATATTATACTGTAGCCTGCTAAGGATTTGACAAAATTGTTTCTTGCATTCTGAAATTCAATACTATCTTCTGGACCAAATTTGGTAATAAAATATTCATAAAGCCCATTAACGGCTTCTCTACCTAACATATCACGAGAAATGGAATTTGGCAAGACATCGATAACACCGCAACCAGGTGCTGTGGCGGTGACACGATAAGGAAACACATAAACATCCAACCCTATATTACTCCAGATAGTTCTAAAGATGGAAATCAATTGTAAAGCCAATACATCTTGTCTACAATCATCACCAACCTTGAAAATTGCTGCTTGCCATTTTTCAAGAGTAGTTACCTCGCCTGTATCAGGATCCAGAACATTCTTTTTAATCTTAAAGGTAGCCATAAAAGGTGCCTTTGCATGTGATTGTAGAGGTTTACCACTAGTTCTATTGATATCTACTACCACACCATCTGGGTTAGAAGGCAAATAAACGTTTGGTAACACTTTAATTTTGCTCATTTCCTCATCAATCTTTTGTTTCTTTTCTGCTTTACTTTTCTTGATATACGGTTTCAGTTTACCCGAAATACTAGTAACTTCGTTGAAGAATGTAAACTCCCTTTGATAAAATTCCAAATGAATTGAACTGAAACTTTTAATCATTCTTTCACAAACACGATCCAATGTCGGTTTGATTGCATCTTCAATAACACCCTCATCATCTTTATAGCAATTAGCTAACAAGTTCCAAATAATCTGGTGTGAAAATAAGACACTGATCTTTGCTGTATCAATGATAAGCTTCTCGACATAACCAGTTCGATCATATCTCAAGGATTGAACAATTTGAGGTACATAAAAGAAAGTAACGTTAACGTCGTGTGATTCCAGTGAAAACATACCATACTGTAGAATATACGGATTAGAACTGTATTGCGGGGCGAACAAACCAATAGATTTAAGCGGGCTTGTGGGACTCCAATATATGATGTAGTGAGAATCAGAATTTATTGTCCCCAATTCGGATACAAAAACCGATACCAACTGAGGAACCTGTACACATTGCAATGTAAATTGTTTTACCAAGGAACTTAAATATGCCCTACTTTTATTACCTCTGTATCTGTGGACGATATTAAAAGCCAATTGGGGGTCTTTTTCGAATGCAGTAAGTACAACGGAATCATTAAGACGGTTTAAGTCTGCACCTTTAATCTTATCTAGTGGATATAACCAGGTTTCAATTTGTTGGATTTCACTTGCGAGAAAATATTGCAATAGTTTTAAGTCCTTTTCGCAGTACTTCTTTATTGTAGAGGAAATTCTAGTCAGACTATGATAGAAATCTTGTATCACAGCTAAATCAGCCCTAATTTTAAGATCATTAGAGCCAAATGGCCAGGCTATTGGAGAAATAAACCAACTTAATGCAGCATCTACAATATATAAGCTTAATTTTCTTACATCTCTAGTTCTCTGTTTAAGATTTTGTTCTAGAATTGAGATGGATAGTTGCAACATTTCAAAACGAATTAATCTTGCGAATGGATGTAAACTACCTTGAATAACATGCTGCAAACTGTACAGAATCATTTTGGTAAAGATTTTCAGTAAGAAATTACTTTGCAGTAATGTACCTTCAAAATGAGAGGTGAAGAATTTTAAAATGTGTCTATGTGATTGGATTGATTTCGAGGCAACCTTAGCGTTGTGATCAATAGCTTTCTTATCATATGGTGTATATTCCATCATCTGGTACTCCTCTGCTTTCAAATTAAATTGTCTTGAAAATAAACCACTCTTGCTATCAATACTCAGCATCCAGCAATAACATATATTACTGAGCAGTACATACGCCAAATCTGGTCTTTCTTTAATAACGGCCAACCAAACATTTGTTGCAATTTTCATGGCAGTGGATGTGAATATTTGGAACGGGATAACAACAACGTCGTTCACTAGGGAAGAAATGTCATATTTACCTAATACTAGATTTGCAGCTGCCATATCCAAGAATTCTGTAACCAGCTTGTCAGAGACAGATTTTCCATCTAGTAAATCTCTTTTAATGCACTGTATCTTGATATTCAACTGTTCATCAAAA
>JAJLXW010000568.1:94241-107280 GCA_030571515.1 Monosporozyma aquatica
GGCGGGGGGAGGACAGTAGAGGGCGAGGGCGAGGGCGAGTGAACCAATGGGAGCGCAGAGCCGAGGGCCCGCCCCTAAACCCACACACCCACACAGCACAATACCACACCGCCGCGGGCCCAGAACCCCGTGCAGTACACTGTGGCAGAGCATGTAGTCGTGCAGCACAGTACCGTAGAGCATGTATAGAGAAACAGCACAGCGTGGTTGTCGTACGATACTTCCCCGTCTCACTCCACACGGCCGCATACTCCGATACTTTATTACCCTCTGTGTTCTACTCTCTACTCTATACTCTCCATACTCTACACTCTACACTCTCTACGCAACACCGTCTCCTCATTTTCTCTCTTATTCTACCCCCCATTCATTCATTCATTCATTCATTCCCCATGCGGTGATCCCACGTTGAACACAACACAACAATACACTGATCTATATATATGTTATCATATATTCATATACTCACCGTACAAACCCAATCCCATTCACATCCCATTCCCAAACACATACTCAAATAAAACAACAACCTATATTCCTATTACTACATCCTAAGATCATTCCTATTCATATTCATATTATATATATATATTCACACACACACTTACATACTATCATACTCTTCCCCCCTCTTTCTACTATTGCTACTACTACTACTACTCCCTAGTCAAATGCCTGCTTCTTCACTACAAGTAACTAAAAATACAAGAAAGAGATCAAGAAATAATAATAATAATAATAATAATAATACTTCATCCATCAACATGCCCTCACACCATTCAACTGATACTCTTCTAGAAGATATGTTATCTAAACAATCAGCAATGTTTAATAATAATTTAAATGCAGGGTTGAATCTAAATGATTCAAATATACAAAATTATTATGAAATTGCAATAGATGATAACGATAATGACCAAACAAAAGAAGACGAACACGATGACGACGATCTAATATTCATAAAACAACAACCCGTACCTTCCTCCTCTTCCTACTATTCCTACTATCCAGTGAAAAAACAAAGAACTATCTCATTACCACAACTACCTCACGTTAAACTAAATTATCATTCCTCTTCGTCTTCCTATACAGATAATATAGATACAGATCTAGCTTTCAATAATACCACAAATAATATTAAATCTCAAACAGATGAAGAATTATTAAATTTAACTGGTTCAAGTGCTTTAACTCTAGAAGGTAACAGAAAGATTAAATTAAATAAAATAATATCCTCTTCCTCATCTCCCTCTTCTTCTTCTTCTCACCCAACTTCAAATGATCAAACACAACTTTTCAAAACAGATAAAGATGGTCACTACATATATCAACAAAATGATAAATTCGGTTTCAATGATCAAAGATTCATTTCTTTAGAACTTTTGGGACAAGGCACCTTTGGTAAAGTACTAAAATGTTTAGACACATATTCAAATAAATTCGTAGCAGTGAAAATTATTAGATCCATAGATAGATATCGCGAAGCAGCAAAGACAGAATTAAGAATCCTAACTAAAATCTTGGAAAATGACCCAAGGGGAAAATTTCAATGTTTACTTCTAACAGATTATTTCGACTATAAAGATCATATATGTCTAGTCACAGACCTATTCGGTAAATCAATCTACGATTTTATGTGTTCAAACGGTATTGCCAGATTCCCAGGGTCACATATCCAAGCCATCGCAAGACAATTAATTAGATCCGTATGTTTCTTACACGATTTAAATATCATCCATACAGACTTGAAACCAGAAAATATCCTACTAGTAGACGAATCTTTCAATCAATATCAATTACCAGACGATATAGTATCCACTTTGTCAAATAGAAGACGTATAGCAAGTAATAATGGCATGAGGAAAATTTTGAAAAATCCAGAAATTAAAATCATTGATTTCGGTTCAGCAATCTTTTATAACGAATATCATCCACCAATAATATCAACAAGACATTATAGAGCCCCCGAAATCGTATTGGGCCTCGGGTGGTCATATCCTTGTGATATTTGGTCCATTGCTTGTATTTTAATTGAATTGGTCACAGGAGAATCCTTATATCCAATTCATGAAAATTTTGAACATATGGCAATGATGGAAAGAATTAATGGCGTTAAGATACCAGAAAAATTAATTTCAAAAGCATTCTATAAATATCATAAAAAATTGGGGAATCAACCACAAGATTTAAATTCTACCGTCTTAAAACATTTTGATAAATTAACAAACCAATTAATTTGGCCAGAATTGAACCCCAGGACAGGAGAAACCATCACTCCATTAAAATCAATCAAAAGAGTAATGAATTCATGCGATAGATTAGATATCATGATATCAAAAATTTTAAAATTAGATTATTCTTTCGATAAATTCTCAATTAATTGGAATTTACCACCAAAACAAAATTGGAATTTAATTAAAGGTTCGTTGCCAACTCATCACATGGAATCACATATTAATCAAGAAACTTTCTTATTTTGGTATTGGTTCATCGATCTAATGAGACAAATGTTCGAATTCGATCCAACTAAAAGAATATCCGCTAAAGACGCATTAAATCATGAATGGTTTAATTTAGGTATATTAGATGATGGAATATCAAATTTTGATAATAATTTTAATATGATTATATGATACCCATCCGTCCTTTTTTTTTTTTCATCACTCACACACGCACACACATCCCGTAAAGTTGTTGTTGTTGTTTTTTTATTGTTTATATTCATATCCCCCGCTACAGGTTTTTTTTTATTTTTATTATTCTTTTTTAATGCATTATATCCAAGTTTTCTCATGATTTTTTAATCTATTCATTATCGTATAACTTCTATTTTTTTTTTTCTTATTTTCTTTTTTTTTATAAATATTCTATTCAAATAGTTTTTTTTTTACCATCAATCAACTGTGTGTGTGTGATGGCTTCTTCACGTGTATACTATATATTACCTTTACATCTCTATATACTACATTGATACAAAAATTTTTTTCTAGATAATACAATCCTTATTAACTTTTCTATTATTAAATGTCAGTTAAAATAAAAATATAAAAACAACGTTTTTTTTTTAGTCCATTAAATATTATTGATATATAAATATATATATATCATTTCTTATGAATCTTAGAATTTAAATATTCTATCTCTTCTTTTAAACTTGCCTCTTCTACAGTTTTCACTAATTCTTTAGTACATTTTGCAATATCAAATGCAATACCAGCTAATCTTTGTTTAAAATTTTTATCAGCATAATCAATATCATTATCCATAATAATAAAATCACCATCTTTATTCAATTGACATAATATTAACATACGACGAGAACAATCTTCTAAACTTTGAACTACCCAATTACCATGTTCTTTCAAATTTGCATTTCTACTTTGATTCATTGAAATTGATGTAGCACCAACCATTTGTCTAATCACTTGATTAATCGCATTAGATTCACTTCTTAAATTACCCTTTGTAGATTTAGGTTCTTTAATAGAGCTTAATAATGATTGAATTGTTGTAATCACTTGAATCGTTTGATGTTCTAAATATAATAATAATTCAGCTAACGTATTTTCAGGATTTTCAATATCAAAAGCATCAACATCAAAATCATCTTCCTCTTCTTCATCCTCTTCCGATTCTGACTCTATTGCTGATTCTGATTCTGATTCTGACCCTGGCTCAGAAACAACTTCAAGATCACCTTTCTTTACTATATCGTCAATTCTTTGATCATTACTTATACCACGGATACTTTCACTTTCAGTCAGACTTTCATTGTCACTGTCTGTTTCACTACCTGTTTCACTATCTGTTTCACTATCTGTTTCACTTTCAGTTCCTGTCTCCGTTTCACTTTCACTTGCGGTTTCACTCTCAGTGGCACTTTCTTCGTCACTTTCTATCATTACTCCATGTTCCTCATTTATAGGTTTATCCTCATGTAAAAGATCAGTTTTATCGCCAACGATAGGTTCAAGTTTATCTTGTTGATTAATAGGCTCTGATGGCATGGAAATAAATTCAATACTGTCATCGGTAGGTCCCTTATCGTAGCTATCTAGTTTCCCATCTGCAGGAATGTTATCAGTCACAGTATGATGACTTTGACTAGTTAAATTAATCTTTTCTCTTTCTTCTGTGGTACTGTTTAAATTTAATTCATCATGATCGCTATAAGAGTCGGCGATTACATTAACTTCAACATCAGTATGGCTATTATTCACCTGAATCTTACTACCATCGGTATGCGGTTTCAATGTTTCTTCATTAACACGTAACTCCTTAGCTGTTGTTTCAATAACTTTATCATTCAATTGCCCAAAACTATCAGTCGAACCATTTTCATTAATAACATGTTCTTTATTCATCTTGTTTATCTCTCTTCTCTCACTTCTTGCGGGTATATTTTCTATCAATACATATTGAGAATCAATAGTGTTCTTTTCACTGTTGAAATCACCTTGCAATTGACTGCCAAGAGCAGTATTCTGTGTTGTTGGATCTACAATTTTATCAACTTTATCATTTGTATTATTAGCTTTCGTTTCCTTTACATCATTCGAATCAACCTTTTCCGTTAAATGAGGACTTGCTGGAGCAACTTTATTAAGTGATATACCGAGGCCTGTAATATTCTTATCTGATTTCTCTTTGGAACTTAAGTCTACCCTTTTTAAAGAACTGGATTCTAATTTAGTGATTTTAATAGGCTTATATGAAGGAGATGATGACCCCGCTCTTAAACTTGGTGATGAAGGTTTAGTGTTCAATGTCAATGAAGGTGTAGGTATGATCACACTTCCGGACTTTTTGTTTTCAATAGGGTTAAAAGCTGTGACGTCAGACTTATGTCCAATACTTGTATCAATTGAAAGGCCATGCGATTTTGCATTGGAATCGGAAGGAAATTCACCGCTGGTAGTAGTGAAAGATGCAGTTTCAGAAGTAGAATCGTTGGTAAGGGGGTTAGTCAGGGTATTTAAAAATGGTTTTAACTTTTGATCAGCTAATTCTTTATCATGAAGGGAATCAGAAGCATCTTCACCAATACTGGGTATAGAATTCGCAGTAGAAACATTCGAAGCTTCTTTGGTAATAGGTATAGCAAGATTAGAATGTGCGTTTTCGGTTACCTCTGGAATGTTCTTTTGAGAATCACTGGTAATTGTGCTTAGGTCTGACTTAATAGGAATCGCAACCGCTTCAGAAACAGGTTTGGGTAGATGATTTAAGTCAACAGAGAATCCACCATCTCTGTCAGTTGAAGATATCTTCTGAAAAGTATTTTCAGGTAGAATATCTTCAGCAGGTGTTGAAATGTCTGAATCCACATTATGAGGCATTAAGGATTCTTGGGAGCCCCTTGATGGGAAAGTTCCAGGAATTGGAACCTGTAAATCGTCCTTCCCCTTTGTAATAGAGGGTAAGCCATTATTAATTTCCTTATTCTTCTGTTGTTTCAACTTTGAAAGTAATTCTGTCGTGTCATCATCGTCACTTTCGCTCTCTGATGATTCTTCTGATGAAGAAAAGTTCATCTTCTTAGCCAAAGAGGAACTAATGCTTTTATTTTTTTGAACCGATGGTAGGGTGGAACTTGACTTTTTGTCAGTGTTGGGGTTGAGTAAGGTGTAGACGGTTTCGGCTCTATTGGAAGATTTAGATTTAGAGTTTTCATTAGAAGTCTTTCTCATCATATTATTCAAGGATAATAAGTTACCAGATGGCTTCCTGAGGGGGGTTGGAACCGCTTTTGGTTCATATATGGTATTCCCATTAATTAAAGGACTACTGGCAACTTTTTCAATGATTTTTAATGGTTTCACCGGGGAATTCTCCAAGCTACCTACTTCACTTGAAGTATTAGAAGTGTTGATCTTAGGTAGAGGAGTCATTGGAATATTTACAGCCTTATCATCGACATGGAGTGAAGTGGAGGCATGTTTATTAGTGGAAGATTCACCAGTAAATGGATCTTGCTTAACCTTTAGCATATTGATGATGTCTAAGATTATAAAAATACATTCATTGATAGAAGAAATAATGACAATGTCTGGAAGAATATGATAATATAAGGCGAAATATTTTGTAGTAGTAATTAGGTTGGAAAATGTGGATTTTAATAATACAATTTTATCTTTATCTCCGGAAGTAACCAATAATTCAATTAAATCCAAAATTATTTTGTAAAATTGATCAATAAGGTCAAAGAGTCTTGTACCAAAATTCGTCTTTCCTGTGAGGTTAGGGTATTGTACAATATCTGAGTTATTATTATCAATATGATGGAATAAATCGTTAACAACAGTATAAAAGCTACTTATCAAGGATTCAGGAATCATACCATCTTCTGTAATATATTTCATGATACGATCGTGAGATAACGAAGCAGATATATTTCTACTACTACCAGTAGTAGTTTCTACGTTTTCGTGGTCAATACTAGGTTTTTTATTGCTGTTATTGATTATTTCTAGTCTAGATAAATTAGTCTTTAACGTTTCATTCTCTATGGATAACGCAGTTAATTGTTTATTCAAAGACATTAGTTCATTTTGCAAATGAGATACCGGACTTGGCGGAGGTATATTAGATGGTTCCCTTGATTGTGATGAAACAGGGCTTGGAATTGTTAAATTTGGGATTTCCGCTACGGGTTTAGTTAGCTTTGTTCCGGGTTCTACCTTTTTTTTGGAAGTTTCTTCTTCATTACCATTTTTTGTTACATCTTCTATGCCACTTTCGACAGATTTATTATGACGGACATTTTCGGTAACATCAATCCTATTCTCCATTATATTATTAGTCATTGGTTCTTCCGTAGGGATAGCATCATGAGTTGTCAAAAGATCGTCTTGTATTTGTTCCATTTCATCTATTGTGGTATCAGGAGCTGTTATATCTTCATCAGGTGTTTGTTTTATACTGGAGCTATCGTTATCCATTCTATCAATCGGTGTATGTGAAATCTCTGGTGCAGGTAAATTCGGGATATTAAGAATAGGATCATTTTGTGGCACAGTCTTGTTATCATTGTAAGATTTATTAAATGGATTTGTCATGACCTTATCCTTAATAATATCTTCCGTAATTTCGCTATTATCATATTCACTTACATGGTTATTATCATGGTTTAATTGTGAAGTAGTAATATCATCATCTTGTGTATTTGGTTCCGTGGAATTTGAATGAATAGATTTCGTATCTAATTCGTCTTCATCAGACCAGTCAATTGATGCCTTTTGTGGGATTATTAAAGATGATTGGATCATGGAGGGCAATGGTATACTTACATTTGTGTCAATAGTATTATCATTATCGGTTGTAATATCCATACTCTGAGTTATGTGATCATCTGCGTGAGAGTTTTTGGGTTCAGACTCCTTATGTGTAACAACATCAGTTGCATGTAGTTCCGATTTCCCGGTGTCAAAATTTAAGTTTGTGTTATCTTCATGATTTATATTACTAATTTCTAAAGCATCAGTGATATGATAATCTCGTCTCATTATTTCAAATAAAATATCATCAATTAAATCATTAAACCTTAACTGAGATAAATTAGATAATTTTTGTCTTGCCTGATTACGTTTAACATGATAGTTTGATTTTGGTAATAAATAATCTCTACCCTTATCATCGAAACCATTTGTAATTCCATCGCCAATTTCTCTTATTCTTCTATTCAATTCATCTGAAACGTCTGTACAAAGTTCATAAAATTGTAATGGAGACAATTTCAATAATTTAGCTCTGGCCTTTTGAGCCCTAGAAGATTTTGATCTATCTTTGTTGATATCATTATTCTCCCTTGTAATATTCAAAAAATTGGATAAATTCAAATAATATTGATGGATTTCATTGTAATATGGAAGTTGATTTTCTATAGATCGTGGATCCATTGTAGCAGTCATGGATGTCTTCTGTTATGTTCTTTTCTTGCCTGATAAAAAGACAGAGAAAAAAAAACACTCGAGGCAAATAATGATACAAATTGAACTGCAATCCACTAAAAGATGGTCAATTCTAGGGAAATTCACTCTGGAGAGTACCTTTTCTTTAAATACTGTTTACCTATAGGATATGGACGCCTCATCGATATTTCCTGTTAAAAGCAAAAGAAAACAACAAATTTTAGCAAAAAAGTAGAAACAAAAAAAAAAACATAGATCATGTGTAAATCACGTGGTCACTAAAGGTTTTCCTCTAATTAAAGCAAAGGTGGGATATCCATACCAAAACTGGAAATTATAGGGCATACTATAATTCCAACTGAATCCATCCAAACCGTAACTGTTGCTATTTAGTATTGCTTTTTCCCCATAAAAGTGGGGTTGTCAGAAGACGGAGGGGGGGGGGGGACATTCCAGCTCACTTTAGCAGGCGGACAGTTAGCAAAAATGTACAATAGATAATGCAACCTTCACCATTACTCTGTTAAGTTCCTTTTTTTGATGGTTCTTGGTTTTTACCAATCTTTTCCAGGAGATGAATTCGGTTATACACTTTGAAGTAATCTTTCTTAGTGGTAAAGATTCATTCTTTTTTCTGATCTTCCTTCGCCTTCTTTTTCTTCAAAACCCCTAACAATCATCTGAATTAGAAGGTAAAATCATATTATCACTAGAGATAAATGGCACATTGTGAGCCTGGTGTCTATTTCAACTAGTGGCATAAAATATGAAATAACCGCTGAAGGTCTCTTTAAATCGTGAAAATCATGAAAACGCGTTTTCCTGTAATTTTGAAAAAATGAAATAAAGAGACGCCAAAAAGAAAACAGTAGAGCAATAAATAGTAAAGAATTGTGATACAGACTAGTATCGATTATCAAAGAAAATAGTGTAAGCCAGCCACAAGATGTCGTATTTAGAAGATCCATTATACCAAGATGCTATTAAATTGTCTGATAAGAAAGAATTTGTGAAATCTATGGATTTTTGGGTCCCATTAATGAATAAATATATTGGTAGAGATTCGATGCCCAAGGATGAATTATTTCGAGATACGTTAATGGTAGAATTCTTACAAGCTTTATTTGGGTATGCAAGTGAAATTAATCGTGATAACATTTTTGCTGATGATAGTGAGGAGGAGCAGGAAGATGAAGGGGAGGAGGGAGATGATGAAAGTGAAAGTGATGATGAACCAGATCAAGGTAATAGCAATATTAAGAATACCAAATTTTTCCAATTTGGGTTAAAAGAAGAAGATGATATTGAGTTAAGTGATGACGAAGATGAGAACATAGATACAAATACTTTGGGGATCAAGGATTTCCAAGAGTTATTAACCGGTGGTAGAAGAGCATTCCATTCCATCGCTGATTTCATATTGAATATTGTGAATAGAGTCCAAGCTAATAAACATCAGAATTCTATATATATTATCCTTGCAGATTGTTATAAAGAATTAGATAATATAAAGGATTCAATCAATTATTATAACATGGCGCTAGACAAGACGCCCTCGACGGATAATAATGGGAAGATATGTGTCTTATTAAGAATCTCAGAATTAATCAAATGGAGTGATGAAGGCAGTGCCACCCCAAAATACCACTCAATATACAAAAACCGCCTTGCAGAAGCCATCCAATTAATACAATCCTCCCAGGATGAAGAATATTTACCCATATTACCTGGATTAAGAGAGGAACTAGATGAATTAACAACACAAAGCACACAGGACATTAGGGTCTTACATCCAGAATTCGACAGTGTATTGAAAAGAGCATTAGGACAAATATCCACGGATTCCATTGATGGAGAGAAAGTAAACGATCTATCTTCATTGGTCCAAAAGAAAAAACCCAAGAAGAAGTAACAGTGTCTATCCAATACATATCTACAATGTATAGTCTTGAATAATAATACCGTAATGTGGGCATCTCCTCATTGAAACTAAGAAATCCTTAATTTCCCCTTTGGGTGAAGTTTCTTTGCAAAAAAAATTAAACATATATAAAAGCAAAAAAAGAAGGAAAGAGAGTTTTGGAAAAGGTATAATTTGTGCTACGAAACCTTTTCAATTGCAGCATTCAATCAATATTAATACGCCCCGTATCCACCCCATCATCTGAGTTAACCAAAATAAGGAGAGAGAAAAAGAATATGCCTCATTCTACCAGAGTTAAACCTAGCAACCATCCTAACACTACTGCCACTGAAAGGTTATTGAAATTGGTGAAAACTTTACAATTCAGTTGGTTTGCAGGACATGCAATTGTCATCCTTTCCACCCCATTGTATCTTTTAACATTTAGTAATATTCTTTACAGATGTATTTATTTAGCTGTATTAGAATCCTTCGGCATCATTTTATATGAACATTATTATTTAGAGACAAAATCCCTAAACTTTCAAACCATCAAAAACTCTCTATTTAACGATGAAAGTTTCTTCTATTTTATCTTAGCCTCCATTTGGTTATTTATGCCTCAAAGCAGCATCACTATTTTACCTTATTTCATCTTTTCTTCATTCCATGGATTAAGATATTTAGAATCTGTTCTATTACCAAAAGTTTTATTACTAAACGAAACTAATTCCTGGATGGTTAGAATTAAGAATCTTATTAAAAATTACGAAGAGAGATGCATGTATTGGGTAGCTTCTATTGAATTGATCATCTTAGTTCAATCCATTTTCAAAGCTTTATTATGGTATCAAAATTCATGGATCTGTTTGATCATTTATTCTCTATTCATTAAAGTTAGATATGAAAATTCTAAATATTTGACTGCTGTGTTTTCCCAATGGAGAGTGAGATTAGATGGGATCATTAGTCATCCTTCTGTCCCCCCTGTATTAAAGAGAACTTACAATACTTTGAAGTTGAAATTAATTCAATTATCTAAATATCAATTGACTCCAACACCAAAACAAGCTAATCCAAATGCTTCCTCTTCCAACGGAAAGAAGAATATCTAATATTTATATTAATCTAGCTTTATCTACTACCATCTCTTTTATATTTTCCCTCTTATATCTATACTTACCTTAAATTAAAAAAAAGTTATTTCTTAATCAGATTATATAATATAATAAAAACTCTTATTGTAAAAGCATTATTTATCTGTAAGCTAAATAAAACAACATGATATATATATGTCGCATATATATTATATATTAGGTATGTAGCAAAAATTTATACTCTGGGAACGAATAGTATTACTTAGAAAGAAACAACAACAACAAAAAAAAAAACTCACTTGAATATAGCTATGTACTCACAATCATCTTAAGATTCCCTCACCTTAATAGTCAAGATATTCAGGTGACTTATTCATAGTAAAATCTTTGTCTTCCAAAGTTGCCTTAATATTACCAGGTTTAAAACTTGGAATCTGGTTCCGTAATAATTTGTGGAAGCGATTATGATTATCATTAGAATATTCCCGACTGGGGTCAACATCATCACCAATGTCAACAGAATTTGTAATATCTTGGAAAGAAACGTGTGGTGTATCATGTTTACTACTAGTTTGATTATTTGTAGAAGTGTTTCCTTCTTCAATATGACCTACAGAAGTATTCGCATTTGGAGACGTCGGCATAAATCCAGGTGGAATTCCTGACACCTGAGTAGGAACAGGAGGTCCATGTGGCATCATCATTGGGATTAAACCAGGACCATAGGGTGGGATTTGAGGGTTATGTTGATAATACTGATGATGATGTAAGACCTCTGGCGGAGGCAATGGAATGGGAGGATAGTACATCATAAAAGGTTGATTATTAGCATGGGATGAGCCTTGATATGGGTAATACTGAGGTTGGTAATAAGGGCCTGGTGGATGAGAAAATCTTCTTCCTTTAGGATAACTATTATACCTTTGAGATTTCCCCAAATGGAGGCTTCCTCTAGATGACTCGTTGTAGGATGACATACTTAATTGGGTTGTATCCTCCGCCATATTAATACTTGCATAATCTGTATTAACAGTATCAGATGATTTCCCGTCAGAATCCCCATGTTCACAATTGTTAGTACTCCCTTCGTCATCTTGATAAGTCACAGCATCCTTATGACTTGTACCACTGACTTCTACGGAACTATCAGAAGAGGATGAGTGTATGTTTCTGTTCTCAGTAGAAGGTGGCATCCATTCTACAGGGAATGAATGACGCCGATATTCATCCTCCTTGATGGAAGAGGCTGTATAGTTATTTGGGTGCCAGTCTACATCAGCATTACCGAAGTGTTTCCGTCTGGTAATATTAATTGGTGGGGGAGCCAACGTAACCTGTGGTCCAATAAAGACTCTATTCCCATTATTATTATTATTGTCATGGGTTGCCTTCAAAAAGGGATTATCCTGTGGAATATTTCTTGATTCCCTTCTTACGTAAGAAAACGTCGTATTAACCTCTTTATATTGGACATGGATAGTTTTACCCATAAAAGTTGCGTGATTTTCCTTTTCTAAAGCAATGGCAGCAGATGATTCATCGTCATATTCGATGAAAGCAAAAATATTTGTTGGCCTGTGGACTAACTTTAGATTAAAAATTTTACCATATATTTCAAAATGTTTAGTTAACGATTCAGTAGTGGTATCTTTATGAAGTTGACCAACAAATATTGATTTTCTATCGATAGAGATATTTATGTTGTTATAATGATTCTTGGAATCAGTGTAAGTTGTATGTCTTGATTTAAATTGTTCATTTTGAGATTTTTGAAATGAAGATAACAAATTATATCTTTTTGGTACTCTCACATTTTGTACCCAATGAACAGTCCATGATAATTCAGATTTTATATTAGCAAATGCTCTAATAGCATCATCTCTATAGGCAAATTGGACAAACCATGAGGCCACCTTATATGAGGCAGCATCAACAAATCTAAAATTTGGTAGGATTTGTTTCTTCCTTTCATTAGGCCTATTTGGATCTATGTTCAAGCTGGGTATCAATTGTTCTATTTCACCAAATCTTTCACAAAATATTTCAATTTCGCGACATGCAACTGGTTGAGAACATGAAATGAAAATTGTACGATTCACTCTTGCTTGTTCACATCTAATGATTCTATC